>JARHVA010004514.1:1140000-1150000 GCA_037957365.1 Torreya grandis
AAATTTTATACAAATATTCAATACACTTCTAGATACTATAATGACATTGGGTGACAAATAATAAATTGTATAAAATCACTTTATTGATGATGAGGTTATTCATATTATTTTTATGGTTTTTAGTGGTAATCTAGATTTATAATCTCTTATTTCCTTGTAAAGACATGTATATATGCACACTAAATTCTAAATTAGAATAACAGATGTACTTGCATCAAGAACATGGTAGGTGTCTCTTATATATATGCTAAGATACACATTACTTATGTAGTATTGAAATCATGCATGAATAATTTAAAAAGGTTATTGGATATGATTATTTGATCTTATTTGTCTTTCAACATGTATGTTGGGTGACTAATGATATATTGGTTGTAGTGATTAAACACTTAAAACTAGCTTATGAGTTTTTTATATGTCATGGCCAAAAATGATAGTTATGTATATACATAAAGAGGTTGATCTAAACTATTTTATAATCTTCATAAAATTGTATTTTTGTTTTACTATGATGAATGTGATCATGTTGTTCTTAAATGAGTCTATTTTATAGCTAGAATTTAATGTCTAGATACTATTATAACATTGGGTTAATTTGAATACTATGTAAAAGTTATCCATGATGTTATTATATTTTTTTTATTTTTCATCAAGTAAATACAAGGTAAATATAATAGGAGTACATTTTCATTAATTGGATAGAACACTAATCATAATAATTTGCATATGTATCATTTTCAGTATTAATAATTGTCACCTTAAATATGGAAACTAGTATTAAGTGATTTTGTAGTGTATGTATGAAATCTAACACCACTAAATTTAAATGATAATCATTGGATATTTGATGTATTTATATACATTCCCCTTATTATCAATACTCACAATGTTTCATTGTTTGTTTCAAATGGGTAAATCCTTGGGAGTAGTGTTGGCTGATTTTTCACTATCATTTCCTTTTATGTTTCACTCGATAATGCCTCAAGGATCATGATGTTTCACATGTTATTAATATGAATCTTAAGAATAAGTTTCAATAATAATTTTTGATCATATCCTTAGCTCCTTATCCTGAACTAAGTAGACAAGGACTGATAATTGGTTTTTTAATCAAGTAAAGTTTCTAAAATGTTTTGCCTTACTTATCTATACCATTCCTTAATTTGATAAAACCTAGTTATTGATATTAAGTTATTAATTATAATGAAATATTATATGAAAAGACCCTATAATCAAATAACAGTTGACATGATCTCTATGGGTAACATTAAGGTAAGAATCTTTGTGATATTTATATAACAATGTTCTTTATAATGAAGGTGGTATTACATTTATTTAGTTTAATGTCCTTATAATTTAAGTATAGGGATAAAATTATGGGTTATATGGAATAATTATAATTTGGATTTAACTCTCCCTCAACTTAAGTTGACTATTTTTACACTCCTTAATAATGGTTTCATTGATAAAAGACTATAATGATAAAAATTAACAAACTAGTCCTAGATTAAGGTAAGCTTCTAAAATCTAAATTTTTTAATGAATATGTTTATGTTCTACACCTATTATAGTAAGAAAAAAACACTTATAAAATTAATATATGTTAATATAATGCATAAATCTGAACCTAGTAGTTAAACTATCTAATTCTAACACGTAAAACTATTTACCATACCTATTATAAACTTATCTTCATGTATAAGGGAAATACTCTTTGAATATGTAATAATGATCAATCATATTTACTACTAGTGATATCATTGATATTTTCAAATATTTTATGTGAGAATCTATCCTTGTATCTTTTTTATTAAACACGGGTTAATTTTTAGATATTTAAGGAAGAAGCATTTTGGTATGAGGACCAAAGTTGGGATGTTAAGTTATATAATATCAATAAGTAGCACTGATTGAATGCCTACAATACCTATAGTATTCACTTATAATGATAAAAGATATTTTTATATGTTTGGTAATTAATTATTTCATAGTGTGTATATGGTAATGTTGGTACTAAGCCCTTAAAGGTGTTTACCCTTGGTTAAATGTCTTTTACTCATCTCATCTAGTTCATGGTGCAAGTATGAGAAGAATAAGCTGTTATTTCCATAAATACATTATAAAATGGGATCTTCACATAGTCTCATTCATACTATAATAAATCAATTGTAGTGTTTTTTTAGAGGGGTTGTTTAAGAATAATTCCTTATGTCACTTAATAACCTAAGGATAATGTCCCGTAAAATGAAAAACTAAAAGATTTGATAGATGAAGGTGAATAATGATCCCATAAAAGTGAAAATAAAAAAATCAACCATAAAATATGAATAATGCCCCTATATCACTGAATTTCCCATAAAGGACCTTTTGAAAACATCACAATATTGAAAATGTTATAAGGGACCGTTTGATTAGCCACACTTATAAATTCATTTATTGATGTGTTTAACATATAAAGGTGAAAGGGTAAGAAATCTCAATTTCTTCAAATATAGATTTAAAGACCATAAGGGTGAATAATTACCTTATCTCACTTAATCTCCTAAGGATAATGTCCCATAAAAATTTGAAACTAAATAGGTTGATAGGTGAAGGTGAATAATGATACCATAAAAGTTTAAATAAAAAATGTTGACTATTAAAGGTGAATAATTACTCTATCTTACTTAATAACTTATAAAATACATATTGAATTTATCAATATGATGAAAATGAAATAATTCATCAACCACAATTAGAATTTCATTGATTTATATATTGAGCCTATAAAGATAAAACTGTAATAAATCTCAATTTACTCAAATATAGATTGAAAGACAATAATGTGTTAGAGGGAATGATGTTTTTACATGTGGCAAAATAATATAATATAGAGATTATAACTACTATAAATGTTTTATAATCATAATAAAATATTCAAAGATGTGCTCCATTTAATACAAATAATGGGTCATGCCTTTGTTATTTATATTAATATTAAATTAGTTGATGGGTATAGAATATGGTTTAAAAATGTAAAATTAATATAAAATAAATAATTAGGCATGAAATTATGAATTTATATTGGAAATTTTGTAAATGTTTAAACCTAACTACATTAATTTGATTACATTTGTTTCTAGATACCCTACCTTTCCTACATAATCCTAAAATCCAATCCACTATTTAAAATAATGTATTTCATAATTTTGATTTTTGAAATTAACATATTTAAAATTAATTTTACATTGAACTAATTATTTGAATTTTGATTTTTTCACACTAAAGTTTGCATAGATATCTATATAATTTTTCTATGTTACATGTTTCACTAATAGTTATGAAATAATATTTGTTGTATTTTTTCCTTTTTTTTCAAGCATTCATAATTTTAATCATTTGCTTCAACTTATGTTGCATCAAAAAAAAAATTCTAATATGTTTTCAAACAAAATGAATTATTGATCCAAATATTTATAGTAAAATTTGTCTTTATTTTTCTTTCAATGATAATTATGATATTTTTCTTCCATTTGTGTTGCATCAAAAAAATCCCAAATATATTATGAAATAAAACATGTTATTAATCCAAAACATTAAATTGAGTAAATCTAGTTGTTTAACATTTAATTTGTTAATTTTATCTGTTTAACATTAAATTCTAAAAACATTTGAACTAAAATCCATAAAATATTATATCTGATTTTCAAAAAATCTAAATTGGAATCTAGTAATATATTTAATTAAATACTAATATTTGATACTACAAAATCCAATAAAATAAGTTTTAATTTTTTATTTGGATTCGAGTATGCCCATATTTAATGAAATGATTGTTTTTCCTAGAGGACCCTCTATACCTTGAATTTTTTTGTATTGTATACAAAATGGGATAAATGAAAGGATGTTTCTTTCATGTTTTACATAGAATCATAAAATTTATTGTAAAATATTATATTAATTTTAAATATTTTATTCATAATATATTTACATATTTAATATTCATTAATATTTAAAAAGTTACCTTACGATAATCATAATTACATTATACTCCATATTGTTACAAAATTAAATATGATTGTGTACCCATAACTAATAATCATAAAAATGAATGTATGTAACCCTTCATTATTTGTAAACCTCAAAATGTTCCACTCCCTCTTCATTAGGGAAAATTACTAAACCTAAAATATTTGACATCATAGATCAAGTAAATAATAATAATGCTAATATTTCATTACTGTTAATTCTGAAAATAATGCCAATATATAAATATATCCTATTCGAGGTATTAAAAATTGATACACTTTTACCTAATAATGTTTAACCTTCTTATGTATCTTATAATATTAATTCTCTCCAATGGCCAAAGAGCAATTATTTTGAAAATCAATATCTTACCCTGAAAGCATATTATTGATCAATATTTACCCATATATATATATATATATATATATATATATATATATATATATATATATATATATATATATATATATATATATATATATATATATATATATATATATATATATATATATATATATTCGAGTATTTTTTAAAAATAAAATATTTAAAAGAGTACTTGTCGATAATAGATCAAGATTTAACATTTGTAATATATCTTTCATAAATTTACTTGGCATAATATTAAATGATCTTGCCTATTTAGATATAAACATTCATGTATTTACCAATATTTCATGACAAGTATTTCGGTAAATTACATTGAATGTCATTTTAGTCCTATGTACTCTTTTCACTATTTTCTTGTGTACTCTTACCACTATTTTGCAAGTAATTACAAATGATTTTAATTATAACATTTTACTAGGCTAACATTAGATTCATGACACAAATGTTGTTCCTTTTAAATTGCATGCATATATTAATTTTTGTCATCAAGGTTACATATATACATATCCTTTCGACCAATATTCTTTAAAATATTATGCAATGGTCCATCCTAAAATATTTTTTTTCTATATATTCATCCTTCCTCTACTGAAGTACAAAGATATAATTCACTTGTTAATTTCCCCGTACCATAAAATAATTTAGTTGACTCATCAATAAATTTCAATAGATATGGTTTTCAATTTAAATAATTAAAAAAATTATGTACATTGATATACATGGATTGTAAAAACATGCTCAAGGTATTATCCATTTTATTACTATTTTTGCTAATGATGGGTGAACAATTTTTAGATATAACAATAAGTGCACCTCTCATGTACTTAGTCAATTCAAACAACATATAATTCTATACTTACTACACATATGTGTTATGAGCATAATAATTAAATAAATAAATTTTCTAAACTATTATTAGTATACCTTGAGTTCATTTACACCTAATTTTCCCATGAAATTTTGACATTGCATGAATTTTCAAGTGATGAATATATTTTTAAATATCTATACACATATTAAGATATTCCTTATTTCAACCATAATAAAATATTTCATCATGAAACTAATGAAGTTTCATATTTTGGTGAAGGTGATAATTCTATTAACCAAATACAATTAGATGGCCCCAAAATATTTCTATAACACCATATGTGGAAGATCTATTAACATTGGATAATGAGGAAATAGTGGAAATTCATGTTAGCATTGATAAAGGAACTTGACTAATCCTATTAACCATAATTTCATTAAATCTAGCATATTTTGGTCTAGATTAAAAGCTAAAACTATCTTTATCAAATTTAGTACTATAAATTATTATAATTCAATGTTGTTATTATAAGATTCCAATTTACAATTTTTTGGAGTAAAATATCATATTTTCTATATTTCCATTTAATCTTTTTGAATCCAATATGAAACAATAATATTTATCAAATTTTAATTTTGTCAAATTAAATGTAATGTATTGTTTCAAATCATATCACTAAATAATATATTTCTTATACAATACAAGTGTAGGAAAAATATGGAGAATATCAATGTAGGTAAAACAAGCACAAATTGTGACAAACATTAATATAGATAAATTATCACAATTATAAATGAAACATATATTGCATTGAAAGTATAAAAAATATCTATCAAATTATCATGGACTAGTAAACCCTTATGGAAATTTAAACATTAAAATTATCAAAAATATACTCAATACAAAATCTAATAGATTATTAAAAATGATTTACATATAATTGTGTACATAATAGGTTTTTCATAAAACATAAGCGGAGGTAAAATAATAATAAATATAAACATAAGTGAAATAAGGGAAAATTATGACCAATATTAGTGTAACCAAATTATTACATAAAAATCACCATACATATAATCAATGAAACATGAAATCAATTTAAATTTACTTACATAAAATTATGTCTATATTTATTTTTTAATCATACCATAATTATAATATTTTGTAAATTAATACATATAATTGTGTATATATTTATTTATTTTCATACAAAATTATAATCTTGCATAAATTACCACAAACATAATAAGTGTTTAATTTTTATCACCTAACTAATCAATGTGTTTTTTGAAACCATAATTTGTATTTGATTGAATGTTTAAGTTAAACCAACATGTATTCTATAATGACTATGTTTCTTTTTCAAGAGAGGATGTTAATCAGTGTTTTATCCAGTGTTAATTTGTGTGTGTTATGATGAGGTCTTAGTGATATGAGAAAAACTCACCTTTAGTGGCATGTTATTAACAGAGTATTGTGTCATAAATTTATATAAAATAGGTGGAGGATAATTTGAATTGAAATGTTTTAGATTAAGGTAAAAATAGGTTTTGAAGGGACCCCGAAACCTTGAAACAAAGGGTGAAAGATATAAGAATAACGTCCACAGGTGAAACCTTTTACCTACTTCTTAGTAGTATCAAAAACAAGTTTTACAGGGACGTGAAACCACAATTTAGGAACATCAAAAGATAGACCCCAGGTTTTACAGAGACTTGAAAACTCCAGTGTGAAAAGAAAACAAAAAACTAGAAAATGGAACTAGTTATTACAACCAACTAAAAGGACTAGGACAGTAAGAACTCAAAGAACCTATTCTTCTAATTCCAAAATCATCTTCACCACTTCCTTACCAATCACAGTAGTGTCCTGTATAGATATAGCCGCTGACGTAGCAACCTCATGCATTGCTTTCTTCCTTGAGCTCTGTCTGGTTCTCTTGCTAGGCCCTTCCAAAGATTTAATTTCCTCATTTGCTCATTTTCCAATGTTTACAACAGCTGCACATATGCTATAGGTTACCTCCTCCATCTTCATTCTGATTTCCTTAATGAGCTTCCTAAGATTGTTCTCATAGTCTTTAAGTTTGATAGGAATATCCTTCATCTACTTTTCCAATTTGAATTGAAATGTTGATGTAGTATCTCAAGATAATAAAATACAGATGATGATTTATCAAAAATTTAAATGACCAAAAAATATATTTATGTTCTAAAAAACACTCAAAATGACCTTATTCGGCCATGTTTAATTAACTTGATTCAATGGTCAAATTTTTGTTCACATTTAATAACTGGGGATGAAAAATGGATAATATATTTATGGTTTAATATCTAAGTTTATTTTCATAATCAATAACCATCTCTTTCATCACTCCTATTTTTTTGGGTTCGTGCCTTATAAATGGAAAACCAATTATATGACATGTCAAATTTTCTTTTCACATCCAATATCCATATCTCTAATCACTCATTTCTTTGCATCCATATTTTTTGATGGGAAATCACACATATGACACAAATATGCAGACATGAATATTTTCTATAACTAAGTAATATATTTAAGTGATTAATGTATAACTTTGGCATAAATTTATGAGTGTAAGGTCATCCCTATCCTTTCAAAATAATGTTTAATTCATTGGAATTCACATATGTGACATGATGTAAATAGTATATTACCTATTCACTTATCTCCTTTAGTTCTCATTCTATAAGCTTTGGCACAAATCTATTAGAAGTGGCACAATACAAACATGCGTTTTACCTCTTTAATAATATACTTCAATGCTTATTATATAATTTTTGGCACATGTATCTTAGTAATGAAATGATACAAAATGGAGTATTACCTACTCACTAATATCCTTTAATACTCATTATATAATTTGACGGAAAAAAAAATTACTCAAATTTAATCATTATCTTCCTAATGATTTACTCAAATCAACATCAAATAATGTTAATATGACATTGTATGCTTGTCATATTTAGTTTTAATTTTTAAACATTCAAATAATTATGTTCTTGACTTATTAATACCAAAATAAAGCCTATATATAACCTTAGGCTGACTACAATCAAGATTGCATATAATCTTAAATTGGCTATGTTGGATTTTAGCTATTTGTAGATAATGTACTCATCATCTTACCAATAATTTTAAGAAATTATAAAATACAATATAAGATTCATATATAATACTCCATTTTATTTATTTAGATACACAACCTTAAATTAGGTTCAAATAAGCTTTACATATAACTATGTTAGATTTAAGCCACTTTTGCCTAATGTACTCAACACCCTACTAATTATCTTAAGAAATTTGAAAATTGGTTGAAATATTCATATGTAATACACCATTTTATTTATTTGTTTTAATTAAACTCATTTATTTAAATAATCATTTGATTATTTTAATCCATGCAATCATTGATATTATTCATGAAATTATGTTGAGAAGATACCCCACAGTTTTCTAGGTAAGATCAACCTATCATGGCTCAATAAACCAAAAATTATCTTAGTATATTATTAATGTGTATAACATAGATTGGATTATGAAAATTATAGGTTTTTACTTATCAACATGTCCATCATTAACATTTATTTGGAGACCCATATCAATTGCCAACACAAATTTATGAAACCATCACAATTTAAACTACTTGAATGTTTTGACATAATATTTAGACCTAAATTTCCTTACATGTGTATCTCAAACACATTTATCAAAAAAAAATGGGATCATACAAATTAAATCTAGGGTTCACACTATATTCATAAAAATGGGATTATATATTCTTCACATATTTATTGTAAAACATTTCAAAATTAAAATAGGATAGAAAATAAAACAAATTGGAATACAAAATAAGACACATTTTTTCCACTTTCATTAACTTTGAAAATAAATTACAAGATTTTCTCATTTTTTAAATTATGTTTCTTGTGGCGCACAAAGTCTTCCTCAAGATATTTTTTTATTAATATTAAAGTGGTAGATAAAGTGTGTATGTGAAAACCAAAACAATTCAAACATGTTTGAGTTTACAAACATAACCCATGTTTTATCCTCTTACGATTCATTCTGACATAATATACCATATAAAATAGCATGTGATAATATAAAATTATCATTTATATATCAAATAAAACATGATTATAATTATTTCTTGTAATGGGAATTATATTATATCACTAAAAATGCTCGATGTAGTTCTAATATGAAATGAATCTTGTATGGGCACTATAGTAGTTTTATAGGTAGAAAACCTCAACAAAATACTCTTTAATCAGGAGGTGTGACCAATCAAATCCTTTTCTTAATAAAATTAAACAATTAAATGTTAAAGTTAGATAAAATAAATAAAATTAAAATATCAAATATGTTGAGGAAAATTATACACTGATTTAGATAGGAAAATTATACAATGGTTTAAATCTTACATTTATACTAAGTACAATGGAGAAGCAACATATTTTTTTACGTTGAATTCAATGTTTTAATTTTAATGAAATATAAGTGATTTTTTGATCTACATAGAGTTGATATTTAAATAATGCCCTCAATGGTTCAAACATATATTTAAATGTATTATCAGTAGACCTTACCTTCACATTGAAAATAAAATCCCACTCTAAATAGTAAAAATAGGTTTTAAGGACAATTGAGGCTTAGCTATAGTAACAAAATAATATGGAAAAAGTTTTCATGTAAAGCTTAAGTTTTTTAATGATAAATTTAATAATACATGTGGACCATTAGAGAAGTGGAGTCAACATTTTTATA
>JARHVA010004514.1:1160000-1352500 GCA_037957365.1 Torreya grandis
ATATACATATAAAATACATAACATATTACTAAATTTAATTATGTATTATAAACTCAAATTTCCAAACCCAAATATTAACAAATTTTAGCTACACATTGTAATTTATTCTTTAATACAATGTATATTAATTTATATATCGTAACAAATTTACATAATCATTATACAAAATTTTACCTAAAATCTAATGCATAATCAAACATGAATTTTAAGTTCATTTCATTAAAACTAAAGAGAATCACAAACTTATGTAAAATGTATTATTCAAACTATGTGTGTCATTCTATAACATGAAGCAATCTTGCAAGATGAAAATATCATAATATATAAGATAACTTAATTTCATTTCAATATGAACTAAAATATAGATATAAACAGAAAAAACATGTATATTGTTTAGATAAGGTAGATTCAACGACTATAAATCTATAAATTAATACAATCCAATAATAATCCAAAATACCTTAGCAATCAATTTGAAAAGTTTTCCATCCATTTAGGTGACATAACAATTGATTACTAGTCAATAGCATTAAAATTAAGAAAAATGGTTAAGCTAAGATACTTAATGATACTAGAATACCTAAATTATCCTCCATTATAGTCATTATAGGAATATTAAAAATAATATTAATTTTCCTTTTTAATGGTGCAAGTATTATATTAAATGTATCATTTAATTTTTTTTTCTAATTCAAGGATTCATATTCAAAATGAATCCAAAATATGATTTCTCTTAGAGTGGGAGGCAGTCATAAATAAGTTCCACCTACATGTATTATTGTGTTTCTTTATCATTGACCTAAGACCCAAGCTTTATATTTTAAACATGTTTATACTAAGATGTTATTGTGGGAAGTTTCCCATTATAATTTATAACCATTGAAATGATAGATAAAAAAATATTAGTCATGAAATGTCTTAAATATAATTTTGAATTTCATTATTTCTAGATATAATATCCAAACTTTGTAATCAAAATGAGACTATCTACTGGAATCACATTGGGTAACTCAAGAGTTACACAATTTTTATGTTTTTAAAACTCCAATAAATATATTTGAAAACATTTTTTTGATAATAAATGTATATGAGAAATAAATATAAGAAATTATCAACCCACCAGTTAAGATAATGATCCATTTAATTTTCAAATAACTTATAACAGACTATAAGATGAATATTACAAATAAAATGAATAGTGGAAGGAGTCAAGTACAATAAATCATTGATATATTCCATAATATAGCTATAAATAACCATGCAACCACTATTTTTATAATATTTATAATTAATTACAAATATCATAGACACAAATGTGTTGAATATCCATCAAATAAAAATATACTAGATATTACATTTCAATATAAAGTTGAATATACAATATAGTATGTAACAAAATACAAATGAGCTTCAAAAATAGCTTGATAATTTATAAATAGCCATGAGTATGATTCTAAAAGGTTAAATAGTTTAATAGAGGGAAATAATTGTATGATTGATTTACCTCTACCCATAGACAAATATTTTGTTACATACCTCCCCACTACGAGTGGCCCTACCCTTCATATAGTGGTAGATAAGAATAGTGTGGATATAAATAAAATCAACCGAAACCCATGTGTGTACAATCACTATTACATGCATTAGTCATAAAGACCATAAAAACCAATCCTTTATCTAATATCATATCAACATACACATGTAAACTATAAAATGTAATGGAATGACAATGTCTCAAATATAAAATTACTTTGGCCAATATTTTCATTATAGAAATCATATATAAGGATCTGAGTCAATACCACTCACACAAACCTAATTTCTATTTAATTACAAATATTAGATGATATCAAGGGGTAGGTATATGATTTTAATACTATCACTCTCTTATATCTATCACCTATTATCTATGAAACAAGTATAGTCATTTTCTCAAATATATTCAAAGTAAAATAATTAGAAATGGTAGGATACACTCAAATAAAATAGAAATATAAGGTACAAGTAATAATAGTCAAACAATATCATTACTTCCATTTACTCAACCATAATAATGATACGTATAGATTATTTAATTAAACTATACTCAAACCAATCATACTCATAGGTTTATAAAAATAATCTAAGGTTAAAACAATATATCTATTTCATAATGTATCTTTATTTCCTCTTAAACATAATATGTGTCTGTGTGGTTGGGTGCACGGGAGAGTGGGGGGTGTCGGGGGGGGGGGGGGGGGGGGGGGGGGGGGGAAGGGGGAAGAGGGGGGTAGATGGGGGTGGTTTGGGGGGTGGTGTAAAACTAAATGACAAATATAACCAAAAAATCTCAAAATACCTCATAAAAAAATCAAGTCTCTAAGTTTCCTTGATACATCTTTCCCACCTTGTTCCATCATGTTTTATTGTATAAGAAAATATCATATTTTAATTAACATAATATTAGAGTCTAATTATGTTTTATAAATAATATATTCCCTATTGTTCACATATAATAAAGAGACATTAAAATTTTATAATATCTAAGAATGTGTATATAATATACAAATTTTCTCTTCAAAATTCTACTTGTTTAATATTATATTACCATTCATCCAACCTATGGGAGATCATCATCATAAATAAACATAGTCACTTAAATTAATCATACATAATTATTTTCCCTTTATAACCTATAGCTCTTCATTACCCTCAAAAGGAATGCAAGTTTATACTCAGGTTTGATACACTCAAGTACATAAATGAATTTACTTATCTTCATTTCTACATATAACTATATATACACATACATTAATTTAAACATATAGCTAATGTAATTTTTTTTGAACTAGATAACCAATTGTGTATATGCTCATATTTATTCATAAATAATTAATGTATAGGCCTGAAATATTTTCACTATAACTATAACCATTCAAATCATCAAAAAGGGAGGCAATATAAGTTTATGAGTAATATCGTAATAATAGTGCACTTTTCATTTGCATGCATAAATGAATTCAATCATCCACACATCCATTTATGCATACCAATGAAATAGTTTCCAAAGACCTATTGTTATAAATTCTAAATATTCAATATTCATCATTCTCCTTGACAATGTACATGTCTATAAAATCTTCTTTTTTATATGTATTTGTGTGTGTGTGTGTGTGTTGTGTGTGTGTGTGTGTGTGTGTGTGTGTGTGTGTGTGTGTGTGTGTGTGTGTGTGTGTGTGTGTGTGTGTGTGTGTGTGTGTGTGTGTGTGTGTGTGTGTGTGTGTGTGTGTGTGTGTGTGTGTGTGTGTGTGTGTGTGTGTGTGTGTGTGTGTGTGTGTGTGTGTGTGTGTGTGCGTGCGTGCGTGCATGCGTGTGTGCGTGTGTGCATGTGTGTGCATGTGTGTGTGTGTGTGTGTGTGTGTGTGTGTGTGTGTGTGTGTGTGTGTGTGTGTGTGTGTGTGTGTGTGTGTGTGTGTGTGTGTGTGTGTGTGTGTGTGTGTGTGTGTGTGTGTGTGTGTGTGTGTGTGTGTGTGTGTGTGTGTGTGTGTGTGTCTACATAAATATTAAATGAATATTTGTAAACATATAATTCATACCATATTACTAAATTAAATTATATATAGTAACATTAATTTTCCAAATCTGAATCTTAACAAAGTTCAGCTACAAGTCTTCAATTTTTATTTTTATTTTTTTTATTTATTTATTTTTGTGTGTGTACTTATATAAAAGTTAAATCATCATAAAATTATTCTATTACATGTTCTCTACACTACTATGTCTTTCTCTCACCCTTCCTTAACTTTTAAAATGAATAAAAGTACCTAGGCCATCTCAATTTAAATTAACTAGAGATGGTCATTAAAACCCATATATATATATATATATATATATATATATATATATAGACACACACACACACACACTCAAGTTTGTGTAATATTTCATATAGTCAGTATACCATTTTATGTTCTATGTTGAAATGTATGTCTACATAACCCTTATGACATCTATGTTTCATTCCAAAATGGATATCAACCAATAATTCCATTCCTATATAATAAAAAAATACATAACTATTTCCCCTTTATATTATCAAGAAACCTTAAGCCAACACAACTTATTACTATTAGAGTTTTAAGCTCCTCCATCCTAATAATAACAATTTCCTTCTTGAATATAACTTAGCCTCACCTCTATAGGCATGTGCATGGAGCCAAGTTTCATCCCCAGTATATAAACCTAAATCCCTAAGCTTTTATTGTATGGTTTTTACTTATAAAATTTTATTCTTATTTACATACAAGATTGGTATCGTGAGTATGGGCATGTGGATGGATCCAATTTCCATCCTCATGTCCATAATAATCAATCCTTGATTTTTATTTTTACCTAAAGCTATCATTTCACACATTTAGGCAATATATGTAATAACCCATAATAATAATAATAATCACATTATTTTTACCATCTAAGTCTATAGTCCATAAAAGATGAACCAAACTGGTTATATGATGGTTTCCATCTCATTATGTGAAAAATATATTTTTTTATTCTCTGACTGAGATCCATCCTCTTCACCCTCTATTTCATATTCATTTCTCTCTCCCTTATTTCATATTATCATTTCCCAAAACCCTGTCATAATTTGCATGACTAGTCCATTCCCAGCTAAACCGCAAGTGGTTTATTAAAAGCATGCCTCTAGTTTTGCCTATTATGCATGCCAATCTTGATCACTTATAGTCCATACCCAAATTCTCAGCATAGCCACCCCATATAGTGACTTTGTCATTACAAATGGTTCAGTCAACTCCACTAGCCAAAAACCTAAATTTATTTACCTTTCAACTTCATGGCATTTGCCAATTAAAATAACCACATAATATTTAAAGTCATGAAATTTCCTTTTTAATTAAATTTCTTTGGGGTGAATTTACCCCATCACTATAACACCAAAAATTGGTGTAATGTGATGAGCTCAAAAAATATAAAATATAAAATCAACACTCTCTTAGTGTTAAAACACATAATTGACTTGTCTTAGACATAATATGACATGATTTAATTCATGATGAGATTTTAATGAAATCAAGACAAAAAAATCACAAAATGTAATGTTAAACCAATTATCAAGTCCATTAACCATTTAAAATAAATGCAACATGCCTTACTATACAAAGATGAATAATTCAAGCAACATTTATTATATTAGCAAAATACTGACTAACATTCATATATCCCAAGAAAATAAAAAGATAATAATAATAATAATAATAATAATAATAATAATAATAATAATAGTAGTAGTAGTAGTAGTAGTAGTAGTAGTAGTAGTAGTAGTAGTAGTAGTAGTAGTAGTAGTAGTAGTAGTAGTAGTAGTAGTAGTAGTAGTAGTAGTAATAATAAGCATCAATTAAATGTTGTAATGTAAATCATCTACAAATGAAATCATAATCAACATGATAATGGAATATAGTCTTAGGATATGTAATTTTTTTCCAACATAATAGATGATCACAAAACAAAAATATGACTTTCAATCATACAACACACATACCTAGATCAAACATAAAAATTAGAACTACAAATCATTAGTTTCATAATCCCCTACTAATTTTTAAATAGTTTTTGTAAAGTGGAATAGGGTGTGACATCCTTCCCCCTAAAAATTTTCATCCACATGATGATTTTAACTTAACATAATAGTTCAATAAATAAAAATAATATTCAGTAGAAAAATATTTAAATAAATGATGAAATACCCTTAATAATTCCTCACAATCCTCCTATGTATCACTATCCTTAGAATATTGGTCCCACTAGACCTTTCATTTTGATACTTCTCTATTACACAAGTTAAGCTTACGAGTATAAATTATTATTATTGGTTCTATTGTGACCACCCCTAGATCTTGAACTTATAATTACTTCTAGTCCAAAACATGAGTAGGATTAGAAATATATTTCTTAAGATAAGATACCAGAAAAATAATATGCATTTGAGCTAAAGTTGGTGTCAATTCAAGTCTATATGTTATAGGATTTATCATTTATAGAAACTCAAATGATCTTATTGGATATTATAGCCACCCTTGGTGTTTTAACACTTTAAATGCTTGGATAAGTTCATTTATTTTGGTAAAATCAGATGTGTATAGTCCTTACAATAACTTTCATGATGACTATGTTACCCTATGAAAAGGCATGTTGAGATCATTAATTCTACTTGAGTTTTTTAATTCATTAAATGAGACATAATATTCATTTTATGAGGTCATGAGTTGTTTTTAGTCTTATAAGAGGCCTATTGTGTTGGTTCTATGCTTAAATGGGTGTCTAAAGTATTGATGTCTTGCTAATCTATTTAGACCCCATTTTATGTCTAAAAGCATTCAAATTACTCTCTAGTGTAAAATATTGTTAGAAGACCTAATAGGTCATTCCTAAGGTCATGAGGCATAATTAATCTTATTTAATAGCTAGAGACATGAACATTATTTTCAAGGTTAAATGCATCTAGAGAGTCCAAAATTTATTCATTAATATCATGATAGCCTTGTATAGGCTTATTCCACCACTTCCTAATGTGAAACTAAGCAAATACATCAAAAGGTATTAAAAAAGTGTTCATGAGTCTATAAAAAGGTTGAAATGTATCAAGTTATGCATTATCATAAGTTTTGGAGGGTGAAACACTCTTAACTTTTCATAAAGTCATTTTTAAATTTGAAAACTCCTTATAAGCTCCCAAGTTCGTACAAATCATCAAGAAATGTATTTAACTTGGTGGTTTTCCATCCATCATTATTCATAATGGAATTTCTAATTTTATCAATGTAGGAAGTGTGTATTGAAACCATAAGCAACCATTTCATATCTTTAATCCTTCATCCATGGTATCCTTCATTCTTCCAAAAGTATTTTTTACATATTTAGAGGCTTCATGCAAGGTTCCCATAAAGTTAAAGGTATATTTTACATGTTTAAAGCATAAAAATGATGTGAGATATAGGTTTGGAGCTTCCAAAACATGAGTTTTAATGTATTATGGAGATAATTACAATATTATATCACACAAAATAATGTGTTTACCATGGTTTCAAGCTCCTTCAAGGCTTAGAACTTCAGATCATTAGGTTACACTCTCAAGAACTTATAGGTTTTAGCCATAAACAAAACCTTGTTTCAGGTTTTGATGATATTATCATTGTATTAAGTATTGTAATATCCAAACATCAATCTTAAATACCTTAAAATTTATTCTAAAATATTTCCCATGGTTGTGTTGACATATTCCATTGCTAGCATGCTCTAAATAACCTTCACATAGAAGATCAAAGAGAGAATGTAGGGGTTTTGTGCTTGTTGATCAAGGTTTTAAGCTATAAGGATGATATTCACAATAATAAAACGTATTTTCAGGATTCAATCATGAAAAATAGATATCCAAACAAAGCAGTAGGCCAAAAACACATGATTGTAGTCCATTTTCAGCCAAGGACCAATTTTTTATAGGGTTTTTCTCAAAAATAATCATGTGGTTTCTTTGTTCTCTTATTTCATGGATTGAAACAAGTCATTTTAGAGTTTAAAAAAAAAATTATTATCCCATAAATTATTTTTAGAGCAAGGGAGAAATGAAGAATCATTCCATTTTAATAGAAAAGGTGTAGGTAGGTTTGAAACCCTGTTTAACCCCTAAAAGGTTGGAAATGAAATTTTTGATGTTTTGAGGCTTTTTAATTCATAAAACATGATTTTTGAGGGTATAATAATGATGAAAACAAATATATATGTAATTTTTCAAGTTTTCATAGTATTATGATCAAAATAAAGCTTCATTAAGCCTTAAAAACTCTCTTAAGGAGCTAAAAGGCATGTTTTAGAAGTATGAGGAGTTTCAAGGAGCTTAAAGATAATAATAAATGTTATAAATATGACTATTAATTATATTATTCTTAAATAAATTTCCCATTGAGATAAAAAGTCACTTATAGGTCCACTAGCTATAAACAATCAAGAAAAGTGCAAACAGTAACCAAGAAAAACATGATTTTTCCATGTTTTAAGATTTACCAATGTGTTTTGATGAATACTAATGGAGGATTATTATGGGGAAAATTTTTTCCAAGTGGAATGGATATAAAAAATTATTAAAACTCATTTTTACTCTTTTGAATGATCTCATCCTACTTGCTAATTTTGTAGCGTTTGGGGCTAAAAATCCTCATAAAAATATAACATTAAAAAATGGACGGAAATTGGTAGGCATGTGCATGAACATGTTTAAATTTTTTTAAAGTGGGTGAAAATACATATAGGCTATGTAAATAAAATTATGATTAAAACATAGTCTACATTCCTAGTTTTAGGCCTAGAAAACTATTGTTTTGTGCTTTCTAACAAGGTCAAGGTTGGTTGAAGGTACTGATCATTGTGTTGAGTTAAGACAACATTTCAAATGTGTGATAAATACATTCATGACATAAATAATAATTTATTTTTAGGTTTGTATCCAATAAGGCTTGTAGTCATAATAATCTAGCTTAAGCAAGTTATAAGTTGATTTTACTTTGAGAGATCCATGGTCTTAAGCCTTTCAATAAAGTTGGTAGAGGAGTGTAAATAGTTATAAAGACATTGTATTTCATCCAAGCACATTAAAAACCCATTTATAGTTATATACCAATAATTAATTAGGTTATTTGTAAATATATTTTATATAAACATGTCTACAGGTCTATAAGACCAAAATTTTAAGCACCTAAAAGTTGTAGGCCTGAAAATTGGCAAAGGGAGATGTTATTTTTATCACTCAGAACTACACCCTACAAGAACTTGTGATTTGTTATCTCACCTATTGATATAATTCAAACCATAAAAGGTATGGGTAACCTTATTTTGGATATAATATCATATTTAAGGGTTGGTTATCTTTATTAAACTCACCCAATTCTTTCTAAACTCTCTAAGATAGTTCTTTAGTGACTAGGAAAAGGGTATAAGGAGAAATGTTAAAGCTAAAAATAGAAATGAAATCTAAATTTTTTGGGGATACACCAATATTAAGATCAATTATGCCTATACAGGACACAATAGAAGCTAAATAACCTACACATATTCACTTCATACTCATATAATGGCTCTTGCATTAGTATTTCACATAGAGATCTTTAAAACACTCATACTAACTTAGAAGGAATTTACAATAGTTGAATTCACTTTTAGATTACGTATAAATTAGACTTATACACTTTATATGACCTTAAAGAGTTATTATTCTCTAAATAAAGGAGGGATATTTAGCTATAAATATAGGAAAATCATTAATTCACTAAGTTACATCAATCAACATTAAAAACACACTTCATGAACAACTTGAAAATGGAAGAAAAATCATCTATTTATTGATTCAAAGGTGAGGTAGTATAAATTTTTGGTAAATTTTCAGTAATACAAAATCATACTATGATAATAATCATTAAAAAATTAATGTACATATATAAAAAATAACCAAGGAGAGGGGAGACATGCAACTAGAGATGAGTCCCTTGTCTAGTCCAACTTCACTCCTACTTCAGACTAAACATAACTGAAACTTCAAACTTCCAAACAACTTTCCCCAAATTCAAACCTAGTAATTTTAGAGTTTAAACATTAATTAAACATTATTTCCTTGGACTATGTCATGTAAATGAGAGAGAAAATGTAGTTTGAATGTTTGAAAAGTCAAAGATTCTTACATATGTTTGAATAGTCTTCAACTTGAAGAGATCTTTGACTATCTTTAGTTAAATACTTTTGATCTTAAATTAATCCTTTTGATCTTGCACGAATATTAATTTTTTACTTTATTTACCTTTAGTTCATCTTGGATTTTGAATTTAATTTATCTTGACTTACAACTTGGAGTTTGGATTCAGTTATCTCACTTACAACTTGGAGTTTGACTTCATTTATCTCACTTGCAACATGCATGCATGTTTGACTTAGTGACTTTATAAATTTATCCAAAAGGGGGGAGTATTAGGAGATATATTTCATTTTTAACTTATAATTAGTATCTTGAATTAAAATAATAGCTCAAATCTGAACCAATACTTGAACTCAACTTCTCTACTTTTGCATGTTTTAACTCCACTTTTCTAAGGCTAACCGAAGACTCTTGTTGTTGAATTGACCTTTTATAAATTTATCCAAATGGGTAAAATAATTTAGAGAGTTATTTTTATGTTTATTTTTTAATAAAATACATCTACTATTTATTCATTTTATGATGACAATCATAACTCTTCATACTGGTTCTTCTAGATATGTCAATCTTCTGTGGTTTTAGTAAGCTTCTTGAATGCACTTTGAGAATAATGCACTTGATTAATTATAAATATTATATAATTTAATGAGTATAAATATTATTTTAACATAATAAACATGGTTTTATATACCCTTTAAATAAAATTTTATCTCCAAAATCCATATACATCTCAAAAAATGCCATTTTATGCATTCTTGTGCTTAAGAAACCCTAATTTCCTTCATGAATAGACCTATATTTTGGAATTATATATATAAAAATTTAAATTAATAACATTAAACAAATTTAAAACTTTAAATTAAATCAAAAAATAACTCCATGTCAAATTTCATTAGATTTCATTTGATAAAATTTAAAATATGTACTTTTTAGTGTTTCTTAGCTTACATAATTTCATTTTTGAATGCCTGTAAGTTTGAGTTTTTCAATTTTATTGATTTTTATGAGGCATAAATAAATAATTATTTTTTAATAATTTAATTTAATAACTAATATAATCATTAAAACCATTGTATGTGCTCAACCAATTTCTTAAACCTTTTACTATCTCTCTTGCTTACTTAAAACCCTAATACCTATACCTTTGCCTTTATTTATTTTTTGACTAAAATTGATTAAATTTTATGAAGTTAATTTATTCCACATAATAAAAAATATATTTTTAAATAAATAACTCAAAATTCAATTACATCTCTTAAAACTGAGGCATTGGGGTTTAAGAAGGGTTTTAGAACACATGTTATTCTTAACGATTGTTCATAAAGTTAAGCCACTATAACATTAAAATAATGAATTTAATGTTAGTTCATATGGTCCCCAAACTCCCCCTAATAAAACTATAACCAAATCTTCTTATCCTTCATGTACCAGGCATTCAAAAATTGCCTTCACTAGCTTGTAACTAACTAGTTAGAGGAATATAAGAAACCTCTATCAAAATTTGGACTTGTGAGTTGTTCCTGAGAATGGTTTTGACTAGAAGGTTTTATGATGTTTTGGAGAAATTTTTAGTTATAAACTCCATGAATGGACTCCTCTTCAAAACCTAAACATGAGCAACTTTGATCAATGGTGGAAAAATTGTCGACAATTATGCCCTCAATACATGTCTCATATACCTGAAACAAATTTATAATGGTCTTTTTAGGATGTAGAGAGATTATTAGGTTTAAAAATTTAAGGATAATAAAATATAAAGGCCTGAAATCATATAAATACAAGTTTAAGGCTTCTATAAGATCTCTCATGGGCAAATATGTTGGTGCAACAACTTCTCAACCTCTCCAAAAGACATATACTTGAATTTCAAGGAAAAATTTAGTTAACTCATGCTCCTAAACATTTATAGTCCTGACATGGATGGAGGTAATGGTTATTAGTATCATGAATAAGGTATGAGGCAATGGAAAACTACCCCTTAGGGTGTGTAACTACCTCCATGGAGTGGAATTTAGGTCAATTGAACTCAAGACTTCGAATGGCATACGAGACCTCCCTAAAGTAAAAAATTCAACAAGAATGATGGTCATGGAAATTCAACTTGAGATATATTCTCTATATCATGTATACATGGGAGGTAGATGTAGGCAAATTAAAGATGATAGCAGGAGTTTCCTAGAATATAGTAGCCTTTAAGGAGCACATTTAACATACATAAGACACTAAAGGATAAATATAACAAAGATTAAGGTCTCCCCTTTCACAACTACATGAAAAATACTGAGAGAGATTCATAGAGCATACATATGGCATTGAAAATTACTTAATTATTTTATTTTCCATTTTTTCCTTCTCTTGCATGATCTAGAATCATGCATAACAACAACATTTATGAGGTATTATATTAATTTTATCTTCTATCTTAGCTCATTCTCATATATAAAAGGTTGAAATTCCTTGTTTATTATCCCTCCTCTTGGGTATGATGATATTCTAATCTTTTTAAGACACTTAATGCTAGCCTAATGCCTTAGAATCAATAAAATACTAATTTTCCTTCTTCAAGTACTTGAATCTTATGTGTATTTCATGAATTTATTGATTTATTCTTGTATAAAGATATTTTATCTTAAATTTTTATTTAAATTCCTCTCACATCTATGCAATAATGTCATATTTTGTAGGTTATATTTTTTATATCATTAGACTTATACATGCATTAATTATGTAACTCACCATTCTGCCCTTCTCCAAGGTATATGATGAACCTCCTAGTTATATCTTATGTTTCATACCTATATAAAAAACACTTGTTCTAGAGAGGTTTAATTTTAATATTGTGTATAAGGAATTTTAGTCTTTCTAGGTTATCTTGTGCTATTATATTTTAGTGGAGGAGATCTCTAAGCTATTAGTGGATCACCTCCTTTAGTTTTAGTTCAAGTTATTCCCTTTTCCACCACCAAAGTATAGTCTTAGTTTTAGATAGGTATATTTATCATAGTTTTTATTCCTAAAATTGATATTAAATTAGGTGCATATAGTTTAGTAAATAATCTAACCTTCTCCATAGGTTCATCCCCAAAGAGCCAAGGTCCCACAGCTTTGGAATGATCTCATTGTTGCCATTGGATCAGTTGATGGGATGAGTAGGTGAAAGATCTAAGGGATAATAATTTATGGAACATCTAAAGGGATGACTTATATATAATTTTAATAATATATTTAAGAACTTATTATTGTTATTAGGTTGTAGTAAAATTAAAGACACTTCATAAGCACTTAACGACTCCATTCTTTTCTAGTTTTAGATCAGATCCACAATTTCCTTCCAAATGAGATAATAGCTTCAATACGAGGTACTAATTTTGATTTTGTTTAATTTTCATTTACTCCTAGAATAATAATTAAAATATTGTCAATATCTCATAAAATAAGGGGTAGATGTTATAGATAATCATCTTTAATTTTTTAATCTACACCCCCTTTTGATAGATTCCCAAGTCCAAGAGAGAGATTGAATCCTACTATTCATGTGGTAGCCCAAATAAATTAGTTTTTATCACATTTTATAGAGATAATCCTTTGTAAATTCAAAAAAATGATGATACCCTAGTTTTATAACTTAAATGCATCCCATTTTTCACTAGTGAAGATGTAATCACTCACATAGATCTCATAAAAGACATTGCCAATATACACTCAGCCCATAACATTACTCAAGATAGTGTGACCATAAGAATTATTTTAATTCATGGAAAGGAATATCTCTTAAATTTTATATAGGGTTGTAACCTATTATAATACATGATTGGGATGAGTTGGGAGAGGTAATTTACCAAAATTTTGAAGACAAGAATGATCATCTCTCTCATGGAAAAGATTACTATCACCAAGAGTGTTCTTCATGAATACATGATGGATTTAAAATTCATATTCTAGAAGACTTGGGATAGAATAACACCCTTGGTAAATCCTACACACAACACTAAATTCTTGTAGTATTTTAGGTCTTTGAATAGTGATATTATGGCCATGATTCAATCCATGGGATGTATTGTGTTACTGGTTGCATATGATATTTCCATAAGGGCTGAAAATAACATGATTCAAGTAGATAAGATAGACTCTAGGACTACAATGGATTTATTCCATGAACCTTAACAATTTTAGCTAATTTGACATCCATTCTAGTAGTAAACAACTAATCATCTCAAATTTATACCACTCCTAATGAGTTACATGAAGTGCAGACATTTCTACAAAGTTTTGGGAATAAAAAATGGACTTAGAGAGGTAACAAGATCAACATATCAAGGCATACTATCATTATAATCATCCATATCAGCCTAATAACAAGCCTTATCAAGGTAAACTACAATCTCAAGGATAAATCAAACATGACAGGCTGTATAATAGTCAAAATCCCAATGTTGTTATCAATTCAAAAACCATTATACTTTTGAAAAATAACTTGGTTCAAGACTATGAGTGGCATTTTCCATCCAATCAACCTCACAACCAAACCACATGTGATAATGGAGTGCTAAATCAAGATTTAATTGTCTAAATAATGTCACTTTCTCAAAAGTATTCAAGTGAATCAACTTTGAATAAGGAAGAAGTACATGATCAAACACAAGCACAAGGTGATTATATTGTTTTGAATCAACATGATAGTGACTTTGGTGTTGTGAATATGGATGAAGAAATAGGTTTGGGAGACTAGTTTTTACTTAATGAGTACTACATAATACTAAACCTTATGATTGATAAAGAAGAGGATGTTTCTCACCATGATGCCACTACACTATTATAATAATTTCATGATTTTTTTCTAGATTAATGGGTAAATTATTGTTATGAATTTGACTCATGTGATCATACGGAAGGAGCAAGTTCAGAAACATATTGTATAATTGAGGAGAACACCACTATACCTAATATTTCAGATCCTCAATCAGATCTTCACGAGGCATGTCAACAATATTTTGATATCATTGAATAATTTGAAGCTTTTAACAAGCCGATAGAACTTAAGGAGTAGGACAAAGACACCAATGGAGTTATAGTATCAATATCTCAGTTTTATAAGCTTCAAGACATAATGAAAGATCAATATAAACTTGTCAAATCAATGGTAATGCTTACTACCACAAATACACAAGTAGGTTGGAAAAATATTTAAAATAATCTCCAAACTACTAATTTATTTAAAGAAGAGGCTAATTTTCTCCAAGGATTAGTCAAATTTACAAAATTCATATGAGGATTAGGTTACATAGTTAAATGTTAATGAGTTGCTAAAGGGGTTTTTCAATCTAGATAGTACTTTTGACTTGGATGATTAGTTGGAGAGAAAGAAAATGAATATAATGATTAATGAGGGAGATAATGGGCTAGTGATCATTGTAAAAGACACATTAGTAAGAGATGGTAAGTCATGTTGTCAATCTAAAAAGTAAGATTTTACTCACTCCTATCAACCATATGAATATTTTCTTATAAGGAGCAATAAAGACATTATTTTTTGTAACTCAATTTATTATACAAGCTTTGAGGTCATTATAAGGTTTTATACATATTATATTAGTTTCTTATCATTTTTCTCAGCATTGTTGTCATAGTTATTGTTTATTTTTACTTCTTCATTGTGTGTTGGAGTCAATTTTTAGTTTATGATAGGCTAGTATAACATGTTATAGCCATGGTTGTATTTTTATAAGTCAATTATATATAATATTGTATTAATCACATACCTAATGGATGCTTAAGGATAATGGATCTCTACTTAGAAATAAAGTAGCTCATAGAGGTTGCTAATATGTGAACTATTCTAGTCACCCTTGGTCTCTTAACACTTGATATGCTTGGAAAGGGCCATTTATTTTACCAAATCAGCTAAGTATGGTCCTTGATAACACCATAATGATGACTATGTTACCCTAAGAACAAGTATGTTGAGATCATTGATGGGACTTAACTCTTTTGCTTCATTAGAAAAGGACTAATAGTCATTTGATGAGGTCATGAGTTGGTGTTAATCTTATAGAAGGACTATTGTGTTGGTTTAATGAAAATATGTGTTTCTAAAGTCTTTATAAGGTATTTTAAACTTGGTTAGACCCTATTTTATGTATAAAAGCATTGAAGTTTCTCCCCAATGCAAAATCTTGTTAGTAGACCTAATAGATCACTCCTAAGGTCATCATGGCTTAATGAAACCTATTTGATAACTACAAACATGAAGATGATTTTAAAGGTTAAATTCATCTAAAGAGTATGCAATTCATTCATTAGTATCATGATATCCTTGTGTATGCCTATTCCATAACTTCCCAATGTGAAACTAAGAAAATACATCAAAAGGTATTAAAAAGTGCTTATGAGTGTATAAAGGGGTTAAAGTGTCTCAATTTATTCATTAAAGTCATTTTTCGAGGGTGAAACATTATTAAGGTTTAATAAAGTCATTTTTATATTTTAAAACTCCTTGTAAGCTTCTAAGTCCATACAAATGGTTAAGAAGTGCATTTGACTTGGTGGTTTTCCCTCCATCCTACCTCATAATGGAATTTCCCATTATCTCAATGTGGGAAGTGTGTATTTAAAACATAAAAAACCATTTCCTACCTTTAATAATTCATACATGGTATCCTTTATTATTACATAATCATTTTTTTACAGCTTTAGAAGCTTCATGTAATGGCCCCATATGGATAAAGATATATTTTTCATGTTTCAAGCATAGAAAAGATGTGAGATATAATTTTAGAGATGAAAAACATGAGTATGAAGGTTTTATGTAGATAATTTAAATTATATAAACAAAATAATGTCTTTACCATGTTTTCAATATCCTTCAAGGCCTATACTTCAAAGCACGAGGTTGGACTCTCAAGAACTTATTGTTTTCAGGCATAAGAAGAACCTAGTTGCAGGTTTTGATGATATTGTCATTGTTTTAAGTATTATAATATCCAAAAATAATTCCTATATACCTTCAACTCAATTATAAAATGTTTCCCATTATGGCATTAACAAATTCAATTGATAGCATGGTCCAAATAACCTTCATGTAGAACATCAAAGAGAGGATGTGAAGGTTTTGTAATTGTTGATAAAGGCTTAAAGTTAAGTTAATGATATTCACAATAATTTAAGGTTAAAAACATGAAAATTAGGTATAAAAATAAATAAATAGGCTAAAAACACAAGATTATAGCCCATTTTCAACCAATAACCATTTTTCTATAGGGGTTTTCTCAAAAATAGCCACATGGTTTACTTATTCTCTTATTACATGGATTGAAACAAGTAATTGGGGAATTTTTAATTTATTTAGGATCTAATAAGTTGTTTTTTATCAAGGGATACGTAAATAATCACTCCATTTCAATAGAAAAGGTGTTGGCAGGTCTAAAATCCTGCTTAAACCCTAAAGGTTGTAAATGCACTTTTTTGATGTTTTAAGGCTTGTTAAGGCATATAAAATGATATTTAAGGGTAAAATAATTATTTAATAACATATATAGGTAATTTTTAAATTTTTAATAGTTTTATGATCAAAGGAAAGCTTCATTAAACCTTCAAGACTCTCTTAAGGAGCTAAAAATCAAGTTTCATAAGTATGAAGTCTTTCAAAGTGTTTCAAGAATTAAAAAGGTTAGAGTGAGTTTAAATATGTTTATAAATGTTTTAAATATTATTATGAAGTATTTTAACCTTAGATAAAGTTCCCATTTATCTCAAAAGTACACCTATAGGTCTGCTAACTATAAATAGTCAAGAAAAGTGTAAAAAAGGCTCATAAAAGCTTGTTTTCACCATGTTTTAAGGTTGACCAGGATTTTGTGATGCATGGTAAGGGAATAAGATGAATTATAATAAATTTTAAAATTTTAATGTCACAAAAAGAGTTATTAATACTCAAATTATGATTTTTTGAAGGCTCTTATCCTACTTGTTGGCTTAGTAGTTTGGGGGTTAAAAAGACTCATAAAACAAAAACTAGCTCTCAAAAGTAGATGAAAATTTGTAGGATTATGAATGACCATGGTATTAAAGTTTTAATATTGGTTTAAAAGTTATTTTGTATCTTTAAATAATTTTTTTATTAAAAATTAGTTTGCATGCCTAGTTTTAAGTTTATAAAACCCATGTTTTGTGTTTTCTTGCATGATCAAGGTTGGTTTAAGGTATTGATCACTATGCTGGGTTGATAAAACATTATATAAATGTGATAAATACTTTAATTTAATAACTATTATTTTATTTTTGTATCCAATAAGGCTTGTAGGCCTAATTAACTCACTCAAACATGTTACAAGTTGATCTTCCTTTGAGAGCTCCATGGTTTTAAGCCTTTCAATAAAGTTTTCATTGGAGTTTAAACTTTTATAAATACATGATTTTTTCATAAAATAACATTAAAAAACATTTTAAGTTATATACTAAGATTTCATGAAGTTCCTTATAAATATCATCCAAACAAGCATGTATGCAGGTTTAGAAGACCAAGAGTTCAAGCACCTAGAAGTTGCATGTCTAGAAATTGAAGAAATGGAGATGTTATGCACTAAATACCTATATCATATACCTAAAGTAGGTTTATAATGGTATTTTTTACTTTTAGAGAGTTTATTATAGGTTTGTAAAGTGAAAGATAAGATAAGTTAGATCCTTCAAAAAATAAAAATGCATGTTTCTTGAATTCTCCAAGAGCTCTTATGGGAAAATATGATGGTGTATCATCTTAAAAACCTATCCAACATAAATATACCTATATTTAAATTCAAAATTTATTCAAATAATGCTCCTATAATATGTCTAGTGTTTCCATGAATGGATTTAATGGTCATCAAGAGCATGAAGGAGGTATGAGGCATTAGAAAACTACCCCTTGAGGTGTGTAACTCCATCCATGGAGTGGGAATCAAATAAATTTAACTCAATATTATAAATGGCATAGGATACATCCCGCAATTAAAACATTCAAAAAGCATGATGGTCATGGCAAGAAAACTTGAGCTAGATTCTCTCTAACATACATGCATGGGAGGTGGATGTAGGTAAATTAAGGCTAAAAGAAGGGATTTAGAAGAATATAGTAGCCTTGAAGGAGAACATACACAATCCACAAGCACACCAAAGGAATAAGATAGAAAAGAGTAATGTCTCCCCTTGCACCAATACACAAACCTTCTTGAGAGAGCTTCATGGAGTAGGCCTAGGGAGTTGAAGAGGACTTAATTATTCTATTTTATATGTTTTTGATCTCTTACATGGATTGGAATCATGATATAATGTAGAATTTATGATGTTTTATAAATATTTTCTCTTCTCTCTAATATCATGTTCTTATATATATAAATTAAAATGCCTTGTTGATTATCCTTCATCTTGGGTATTTTGAGACTCTTCTCTTTTGGAGTCTTATAATGTTGGACTAATGCTTTGGAATAAAAAAAATATTGAATTTTCCTTCTTAAAGTACATACATATTATGTGTATTTCATGAATTTTTTGATTTATTCTTGTATAAATTTGTTTTATCTTGAATTTTTATCCAAATTCCTCTCACCTCTATGTAAGAACACCATATTTTATATGTTGTATTATGTCGACTTATACATGAATTAGTTGTGTAACTCACCATTCTATCCTTATCTAAGGTAGATGATGAACCTCCTATTTATTATGTCTCACACATATATATAAACACTTATGCAAGATATTTTCAATTTGAAGATTGTGTATGATATATTTCAGTCCTTATAGGTTCTCTTGTGTTATTCTAGGTGAGTGGAGGATATCTCTAGACTATTGGTGGATCACTTGATTTAGTTTTTGATCTTTTTTTTCCTTTTTACACCATTACAGTATAGAATGAGTTGTATATAGGTCTATTTATCATATTTTTTTCGCCTAAAACTAATATTAAATTAGGTGCATCTAGTTTATAAAGGAAGTTGGCCATCTCTAGAGGTCAACCTAAAGAGCCAAGATCCCACACCTTGGGGATGATCCCATTTTTTCCATTAGATCAGTTTATTTAATGATTGGGTTCAATATACAAGTGAAAACATATCCCACATATCTTGGTGATTTTTTTTTTAATTTATTAACACTATTTTTGGGTTTAACTAACAAAATAACTTTATCTCAAATTGAGAATTGCCTTGTTATTCTTGTCATATCAACATAAGTTTTCTTCCTATCATTAGATTAAGCCAATATTTTAGTTATTAAATTTATTTGATATTCTATTTATAAAATCATATTATGTCCAAAGACCACTCTATCTTTTATTTTATCCTAACTGATTAGTGTTATACACTTGCTACCATAACATGCCTTAGAAGGAGCCATTTTTTAAGCTAATTGGAATGAGTTGTTATAATAAAACTCAATAAATGGTAGGTATTAAAACCATTTTTATGGATTTTCCTTGAAATACATCCTAAAAATATCCTCCAAAATGTGATTTATTCTCTCTATTTTCCCATCTATTTTTTTATGGTAAATTGTACTAAAGTTTAGTTGTGTACCAAAAGCTAAATTGAGAGTTTGCCAAAACCTTAATGTCATTTTAGGATCCTTATCTAAAATTATATTTTATGGAAACCCATTCAATATATTTACCTATTTCACAAACCTTTTGGAAATAATTAGTGCATCATCTATTAAATAACTACGAATGAAGTGAGTTGTCTTGGTAAGTTTATCCATAACTACCAAATCATGTCATGACAGTTTATAGACATAGGTAATCCTTGGAAAAAATCCATGATAATAAATTTACACTTAAATTATATTATGGAATTTGGGTATAACAATCCATCAGGATGTACATGTTCAACCTTAACTCATTGACACTCCTAACATCTAGATAAAATGTTTGTTGCATCCTTTTTTACTCCCTTCCAAAAACATAATGGTTTTAATTTTGATAATATATTAGTCACTCCAAGATGTCCTAAATATGGATCATTACACAATTATTTTATCATAATATTCCTCAAATTTCCCCTATTGGGTAGATATTTTCTACCATTGTACCTTAAAATCCCATCATTCTCAAACCGAAATCCATAGTATCTATGATCCTAAGAATTCTCAGCCAATGTTTTTTAAACTTATTTAAAAAGTACATGTCTGTGATCCTATGAAAATGTTAAAAAAATCAATCATGAAACAAAAATATGAATGTCTATCATATAATACACATACCTAGATCATACATAAAAATTAGAACTGCAAATCATTAATTTCATAATCCCCTACTAAAAGTAGTTTTTGTAGAATGGAACAAGATGTAACACTATCCTAAGAAATATTTTAGAATGGTCACCTAGAGAATCTAAATACTTCCAATTAAGTTATTTTTATAATTAGATTATGTATTCAAAATGAGTTCATGAGAAATAACAATTCAATTACAGTGGATAAGATATACAAACAACTTAATAGGATGATTCACAATTGTTAATTATGACTAATCTATTAATACATTTTATATTTTATAATCAAAGATAATAATATAGCCTTCAGTAATTAGTTTACATTTATTATTGCTATTAAATAAATTTCTATTATAAAAATTATATTATAAAATTTAAGTATTTTTAATATATTATTGAATTAAATGTAATAATATAAATTTAAAATGCATATTAAATATTGATATTCAACATTAAAAAAATATTTAGTTAATAACTTAAATGATTTTTTTGTAAATTTTTCAATATTGTGTGTGTGTGTGTGTGTGTGTGTGTGTGTGTGTGTGTGTGTGTGTGTGCATAATTATTTATTTTAAATATTGGTAACTTATATCATTATTAAAAATGAAGCTTATAACTTAGGTTGATCAGGTATTGAGTTAAATCCTTCATTTATCTATAATGTGTGGAGTGTGCCATTTACATGTTTCATACAATTTGAAGTTTCCATGGGGAAACCTTGAGTTAGATTTCACACTTCTGCATGTGAAAGTGAAACACACTCCCAATCATTATGGACCCAGGCACATGCTAATGTAAACTTTGAAATTTAGCTTAAATTTTTAGGGGGAATAGATGCAATTGAAAATAAATAGTTGGATGCATAGGAAGGATGTGAATAATAATGAATATGTATGAAGTATCTATAGAACAAAATTTAGATGAAGCTATGAAAGAGGCATAATTATTTTTAAGGATAAAATTAAAGGGAAAGGTTTAAAATTTGTTAAAATATGAGTTACAAATCATGGACTCATGGAATGATTCGTGATTGGTGAAGATACTTTGTAACAACCCCAAAATAATAAATGCAATTGAAAGTTATGAAACAAGATTTGAAACCTAACAAAAGGAAGCTAATTCCCTTAAGTATGATCAGGGCCATAATTATGTTAGATCAAACATAAGTATTTGAATAAGGATAAAACTTCTTGAAGGTCACTATAAAGAATTTAGTTTAACCAATCAATATGTATTTTGTGGTGTACTAGTTTACTTAATGTACACTTGTACACTCAAACCTACATAATTATCCTATGGCCATCCAAGTAGGACCCAATAAAAAAATTTAGCCTTAAATGAATGCCTAAAATTGACATAAAAAATTCTAAACCTTGTCCATATAAAGTAACTGAACTCAAAATTGAGAGTATTGGTCAAAATCAAAAAGTATCACACTAAGATAACAAAAAAAGATTTCAATTCACAATATAAGAATCATCATACTAAACTTACACATTCAATTATTTATATAATTACATGAATAATAAGACTTAAAATTCATGTTTATTTCCAAAATCAATACAAGGCAATCTGTTTGAAACACTTTAAAATCTCCAAGCTATGAGAAGTTTATCACCACGAATTAGGGATACCTACTAATGTCATTTAAACATGACTAGCTCTAGGATCACTGACCTCATGGATTTTATAATAATAACATTCACCATATTTGATAATATAGTCTAAATTAAATAAATGTACATTATTTATTCTTGTTATTGATGAGAATTAACACATAAGTGGTTATTCCATAACAAAAATCACCTCAAATTTTTATGTAACAAAATTAATTAAATCCAAAACAAATTTACTTAAAATTTATAAATTGATCATCTCATAAAACTATATAGTAATAGATTACTATATGTAAAACATGTTATTCATATGGTCTAATTTTACATAATCAATATTAATGGAAAATTATTATCAAGAAGTCATTGAAGCTTAATTAGGATATTGATGTTTCAATAAGCATGCTTATGTTTTGTATAAAGACAATTTATTAATTTTGTGAATACCTACATTGCCTCTACTTTGTTGTACTAATTAAAATCATACTAAATTTTACTTGATCAATAATATTTCCTTCCTAAATAATGAAAGACTAAGCCACAATACTCTTATTTACTTGGGTTTAAAACTAAGGATCACATTGTATATTTACATTATGGTCATTTGTGTCTTTTAAATTTCCATTAACTTATTAGAATAATCATACATAAAAATAAACATGAATATTTTCCACCTACATTTAATATAAAAATTATCCTCAAGGATTGTTTTTAAGACTTATAAGTACTCATATGAAATGAAATCACCCAATAATATAAACTATCATTGTATAAAATTATTAATAAAATTTGTTATAGGTAACATACACAAGCCTGTATCCATGGCTTCTTTAAGCTTTGGTAGGATGGGTGAGGACCATTATTGACCCATAATTATTGGTGTGCCAACCAAAACATAAGTAGTAAATTAACCCAGGTTCAAATATTCCCTCTTAAGAGGAAGAGGACCCTTTATTTCTCTCAAATCTCTTCTTGAGGTCAACTTAGCTCACTGTAATTTCCAATCTCTGAATTCCCTAAATCCCAAGCTTACTACTTAGGGTCCATAATAAAAAGATAAATAGGAACTTTGTACACCATGTTTAAGGTTTTGGTTCCAACATAGGAATTTAAAACTAGGTAAAGGTGAGGTGGATTTACGTATTGAAATAAAAAAGAGAGGAGGACCATTGACTTGTAGAAAGTGATCATGGGAGATGGAGGACAAAATTTCAAAGGGGACTCAAATAAACCTCTTGAAGGTGAAATTAATTGATTATCAATGATTTTATGATCTTTGTCCTTCTGCATGGTGGTCCATGCTTTAGTTTAGGCATTATCTTGGTTGGTATTTATGGGGTTTGTGAATCTTTCACTATTTAGAGTCAAGTGGTTTTATTATTTTAAGACCGTTTGGCCTTCTAGCATATCTTTTCTAGTTGATTTCTCATTTTTCCTTGGTTTATTTGAATGAATCACTTTTTTAGATGGGTGTTCTATTTTTTTTGAATTTTTTGGTTGTTAGTACCTTTTTATGACCATTTTTTGTAATTACATTTATTGTGTAGGATTTTATTTGCATGTACTAGTAATCCTTTTTGGTAGAACTAATTAGATGATTCTTTTCATTAGATTTCACTTTTCTTGTCATGATTTGATTTACTCCTAGAAATTTTATTTTCATTTCATATTCCAATGTAAAATAATGATGTGGTATTTCCATTTACATCTTTGTTCCCCTTCCCTTTTAATCATTGTCATTTTCCCTTGAGTGATCTTTCCCCAAGATTTTCATGTCATAATTATCTTCCTTGATGTTCCTTTATTTATTTTATTTTTAATTTTGCCCTAAGGTCTCCATTTTATTTATTATAATTTTTATACTTTCTATTTCTATCAATTTATGTACTTTTATAGCTAAAACTTACATGGATTCACATGAGGATTCCTTAGGGACTGAGAGATGCAAGTATGATGGATGTGAACATGATTCCCAAGATGGGGACAAGATTAAATTGGATATCGGAATAATCATGCCTAATCCTTGTTATGAAATCAAAAATAATAATCTTCTCATATGGGGAATCCTTAAAAAATAAGTCCTCACTCAATTTATGTTGAAAATTATTGGACACAATTCCACTATGTCATGAAAATTTATTGTTTCTTAGAAATAAAGATTGTTTGTAATGAGGTTCATGTGAATGGAGATCTCAAATGAATTCATAGATGAATCTACAAGACTAAATATCCATGATATTAAGTATTACATTGATAATATCATGAAGGATGAGTGAATTTCTATTATTTTTGACTCTTTTAAAAAAGATAAGGAGGTCACTAAACTTTTTAGGTGCATCAACTCCCATAGGCTTAGCCAAAGGTATGTAAGTAAGTTATGATGTATTTAACCATTTGTTATAAATTCATCCTTATTATTTCTCATCACTTCATGATTCCTAATCACTTTAAGGATATCAAAAAATTATCCCCCCCTTTTTTAATTTTATGTTCCCTAGAGGATTTAGTGGTAGCTTTTCAATGAAATAACATGGATTTTTTAGTTCACCAATCCCTCATCCTAATAATTTTATAGAGTGCCTCTCTAGAGAGGATCAATGAGTTTGATCTAATCCCTAACTCTTGATTGGCCTAAAAAAATGGAAAAAAAAGGTTAAAGTGTGAGTAGTCAAATGTTGATGTTGTCAGCATGAAAAAAGTTAAGATTGGTAAACCAAGAAAGAAATTAATATTGTAGTCTAAAAACTCAGAGGAGTTGGTTAAATATTTAGATAAGGCCTCTAAAAAATGGTATACTTTGGTGATTATGTCATCTTTGGGATCCCTTGAGGTCCCTAGTCTAATGGATACTACTTTGATGGAAGTATGTTCACCAAAAGAAAGGTTGCACTCTTTGGAATTAAGTCTAAATAATCATGCACTAAAACTTAGGGTGTTGATGAAGGATCTTAAGGACACTCTTTGGGTCCTTTTTCCTAAATTTGGTTTTGTGGATAATGATGACCTTATTTTTGAAATTGGTACCCCATAAAGAAAATAGCTAGATGACCCTCTATATCTTTAGGTTCTACTTTCCTTTGGGTAACAGACTCAAACTACTAATACTCCTCACTTGACCCCCAAAATCACCTCCTTTCCTTATAATTATAGAGGACTAAAGTTATTAGGTAAAGAAGGCCCTAGTTTTAGGACCCATAGTTAAGCCCTGAAGATCCCCCATTAAGGCCTTTGGTGTAGTTCCTTTGAATCTTGACATTTTGGCTAGTTGGTTTTTTGGATTTGATTGGCTTGGTTTTTTTCTTCTCATCTCTTTTTTTTATTCTTTTTTTGTTTTGGTGTATGTTTCCTTCTATGTTTTGGTGATTTATGACACTAGTTTTTTTATATACTCTCTTGGAGACCCAAGCCTCCTATTGTATCCTAGGATAGATTTTATACTAGATCAAGGTGGGTTTATTTTCATCCAAATATACACATTTTAATTTATTCTTCGATATTATCTATATATATCCATATACCATAACAAATTTACATAATAATTCTACAATAATTTCCCCAAACTCTGATGCATAGTCAAGAATGAATATTAACTTCATTTTATTGAAACTGAATATAATTTGAAACTGATGTAAACTGTAATAATCACACTATGTATGTTCCATTTTACAAATTTAACCAATATTACAAGATTAAAATACTAAAATATATAACATAACTTCATTTCATTTCATTATGAACTACAATACCAATGTAAAGAGAACATGTATATTATTTCTCTAAGTTACATTCAACAACTACAAATCTCTAAATTAATATAAGTCTAAGAAACATCCAAGGGACTTTATCAATCAGTTTGAATAATTTTTTCATCCATTTAAGTGACATAATTATTGAGTAGTAGCGGTTAACAATATTAAACTTAATAAAAATGATCAAGCTAAGATTCTTAATAACACTACAATACTAAAACTATCCTTCACTACTAAAATAACTAATTATAATCACCAATTCAAGGTAACCTATATGATTTTAATTACCAAATACATATAAGTATTGAATAAAAACTTTAGTGATCATAAATTTAACCCAAAAGTCATGTCAATTACCAATTAACTTATGTACAAATTTATATTAAAATAAAAAAGAAAAACTGAATCCACAAATTATAACAATAACTAAAAGAATTTTTCAATCATTTTATAACTATCATTATAATAAATATGTTTTAAATTTGGAATAACATAATATTACACTAAACAATAAGTCCATAATACTGAATTGTATTCTCTAAATTATAATGAGATATTGATCTCAGTCATGCCTCTCAAAAAATATCAACATAATAAGAAACCAAATGAAATAAGAATCCAAACACTCAAAACAACTTCTATAAATAAACATGTAAAGGCCCACCCTTTCAGCCCAATGAGCCACCCATTGGTGGCCCTAAACCACCCCATCTATTAATTAGAAGTGGAGTTTAATAACAAGGTAATTTAGAAGGGTGATCCATAATAAATATTATAAGATTTTAAATATTTTAACAAAAACATAAAAGAAATGAAAAATAATACTTAAGTGTATGAAAATAAAAGTAATTATGATTAGCCTTCACACTATTAGCTAATGAAGGTTAATTTTTTTATGAATGGTTAGTCCTAATTGATCCAAATGCGGTTGATAATTCATGGAAGTTAGTGGCTACCCATTTATTAAATTATGTTTACTCTTTTCTCTCCTTTCTCTCTCCATTTTCTTTATATCTCCCATTTCTTCCATGTTGGAAACTCTATCACATTTTTTGGGAGTATCAGGAGACTCTCATTTGATATGGTTAGACCCTATCAAAATGTGTAATAACTACCTCTTGAAGTAATAAGATAATCTTTACTTATCCATTGCCTTGGAATTGTGTTTAGCAAGCTTGTGCATGATGGCATTGTGAAGGATAATCTTCCATGTCCATTTTCATTTTTATGACCTCTTTTAAGGTGTTTTCAAGTTTTTTGTAGGTCTGAACTCATGTTATTTGGCCATTAATGAATGACTGGTATGAATCATAGAATTCTTCTTTGTTTTCATTCATTGCTTGGTGAGCCTAGTTTATGAAATACTTATGAAGATCAGCTAGTCTATGAGATTGTGTGAGCAAGGATTGTCTTGTGATAATTTAGTGTGTTTTCAAGCTTATGTGAGTCCCCATTTTGGTTTTTTCATCACATTGATTTATCTATTTTAGTAATCCTTTTCCCTTCTCTACCCTTTTCCCACTAGTAGCATTAATTTAGGTGATCCATCAAGAGGAAGTTGGCCTTCTCTAGATGTTCAATCGCACTTTAAGATACTCACAATGTGGGTTTGTCCCAATTTTATAAAATTAGTTGGAAGGAACCTAAATAACTCCCCCCATGGGTGAAAATTAAGATCAAAGTAGTTTTTGGCATGCCTAATGGGACTCTTTCAAGGAATATTGGTCATGTTTGATCAATTTTTAAAGGTTATAGCTTTCATCTTTTAGTATCTAGTGACTCCAAAGAAAAATCAACATTTTAGTGTAGAGTAGTAGCTATATTTCATACCAAAGGTGACTACAAGATTAAATTTTATAAGTATTCATTTTGAATTTTTTGAATTACCTTTAAACTTAGTAAAAAGTTTAATATTTATAATACACATCCATATAAAGGAAACTTCCCTCCTAAATCAATTTCAAATTCTATCTCTATAATAATATCTTTGTTATCCACTTTCACTACCATGATATTTCCTAGAGCTTTCCCTGTTATGGAAATCAATGGTTAAAGTCCTTTAAAACTCCATTGATATGATCTTACCCAAGTGAAATATCTCAAAATTATTCCTTATTTCATGGGAGACCAATCTATAACCCATTTTGATCACCTTAGAGATAGCCAACTTCTGTAATATTCATGATATGAATGAGGAAAATGTGGTTATTATGATATTGGCCATCTCTTTCAAGGGCAAATCCTTGGAATGGTAAAGAAACCTCAATACCAACTCCATCATGTCATGGGATCAGCTAGGTGATGCCTTTTTTAAAAATTTTGAAGACAAAAGTGACCACTTGTCACTTGCACAATAGTTAGCCACAATCAAGATGGATCCTCATGAGGTTATCCAAGATTTCAACACAAGATTTTAAAAAACATGGGATAGTATCCTAGTCTCTATTAGGCCTACTCCAAATTATGTTTATTTTACTATATAAAATCTATCAATAGTCATATTGTAGTAATGATTCAGTCTATGGGAGGAAACACACTACCAAATACTTATGAGGTGGCAATCAGAGAAGAGAATTGTCTAGTGCAAGCTAGAAAGCTTACACCTAGGCCACCAATGACTTCTTTTCATGAGATCAAACCACCTCATATTTTTATCCCTCCCCTTGTTTTAATTACACCCATGTTGATACTTGATGTCATACCTACACCAAGGCAAGAAAATGATTCAATTAGTGAATATATTGATTCCCAAGAAAGCAAGAATTTTTGAGAGCTTAAGAACATGTTTCAATCCTTTGGAAATAAGTTTGTAAATGTGAATAGGTAGCAAGCCTATTTCGATATACCTTATCAAGATGCACATCAAAATAAAAAATAGTCTTATCAATCAAATAGGCCACCCTACAAAGGAAATTTCCAAGGATAGGGGTAGCCTAACTATGTTAGGAAAAAAAATTATAATCTAAATGATAAAATCACCTCTACTAAGTTGGTCCCTAATTAGAATAACATTACTCAAGAATGTGAGGGTACCATGCCTTGGAATTAGTATTTAGATCAATCCATTATCCAAATGTTGAGCTCAATCAGGATTTCAATGAGTAATGACATTAAGGTGTTAGATATAAATACAACCAAACTCTTATGGCTCATAGCATAGAAGTACCTATGATGATAAAACCATAAGAGCCTCAACACGGCCAAGGCCCAAATGAAGGACCAAACTAGTTCACTGATACAATGGTTAATTATGAGCAAGAAAAGTGTTGTGCACTCAACCAATAGCCTAGTTCTACCCAACCATAGCATTTAGTGCCAACTGATACAAGGTTAAAAAGAAGGAATATGGATGGTAGTCAGGAAGTAGTCAAAGATAATCCTACTATTACTCCATTTTTTTCAAATCTAAATGAAAAAAATATATCTCTAAAGTTTCCAATAGATCCAAATAATTAGAATCAAGGGAATACCTTTATACCATAAAACTCACAAGTTTAAGGTACAATTATGGATCCTAAATAAAAAAGAAAATGTGGGTGGTTTACCCATGAATATTATGAGATAAATGAAAAAATATAATGTGAGTGTGCCAATGTGTGACATGTTTTCTATACCTGGTCAGGTAGATATCCTTCAGGAAGGTTTATCAAAGATCAATGTTTTAGACAAGCCACCAAGAAATGAAAATGTAGTTCTCACCACTAAAACCAAAGAGTGTAATGATAGATAGTTAAAGAAGGTATTCAAACTTCCTCCCTTTTACATTTATATGATAATTGGTGACTCTTTGGTACACAATTTCATGGTAGATAGTGGATTAAGTACTTCAATGATGCCAAAATTAATAATGGATCAACTTGGCTTGAAGTTTGAATCCCAAACTAAGGTAGTTTTGTAGTTTGATGGATCTTCCACCAAACCATCTGGTATCATCAAAGTTCTAAAATTAACCCTTCATGCTTGTCCTATTATTTTAGTGGCTCAAGATGTGTTAATTCTATATGTGTCTCCTCATTTTGTTTTATTCTTATCTATAAACTTCATAACCAAAATTCTAGGCTATCTAATAGTAGAATAGTCCTACATGGATTTCAAGAAAATGTATGGTACCAAGGTATCCATCAAGGCTAAACCTATTTCATAATTTCACATTGATCCTTATGGGCCCAATAACTCAAACATTAATTATACCATCCTAGATGAAGATGAAAACCATGTTGGTCAATAAATAAACACTCATCTTGAGGAGATACCTAATATGTTATTGGATGAGTTATAGAGTGAAAATTATTTAATTGATCCTCTAGAAGGTGTTGAATAAAGAGACATGGTATTTTGTTACTTACATTAAAAAAATGAGTCTTTACCATCCCTCACTAGGCCACAAGAAGATGTTAGTAGTTTACATAAATTATTCTTTGATGTTTCAAGGAGTAAATATGAGGTAGGTCCAAGTGAAATGATAATGTCTCCCTTAAATGATAATTATTTTTCTTCTTAAAATTTTCAATTCAATTATTATTATAATGCAACTAATTATGAAAATTTTATCCATGGGATTCAGTGGGATAGTAAGATAGGAATCAATTAGTTACAAGTATATGGGGATAGTGAGTTGATAGTGGATTAGGTTAGAGGACTAAATATCATAAAGAACCCCTTAATGAAATCCTACAAACATAGAGTGTGGGATATACTTGAAGACTTTGAGTTATTCAAAATCCAATTAGTGTCAAAAAATTAAAATCAACATAATGATAGGTTGGTAGTTATGGGATCTTAGTTTGATATCCCAAATGAGTTGAAGAAGTCCAAAGTGTAGCCACATGTTAATGTGGTAATAATACCATTAGTGCTAGAAAATGAATATCATTGGTAGGTATTTTATATTGAGAAAAATATTACTTGTTTCTTGTAGTAAGAATTAGAGTTTTCCTCAATAAACGAAGGTAAATTCCAACATTAATATGAATATCAAATTATTCAGCTAAGGTCTAACAACCTTCCTAAAGGCCTGGTCACCCTTGAAGGTTTTTTCTCCATGAGGGAGATAATATGAGGAAAGATAAGGAAGTGATGTCAAATAATGAAGAGAACTATGAAAGATTTCATATCCTCAAAGACAAGCTCCTAAATATTAGAAAGGTAAGAACTAAAGTTTAAAGGTATGCTTTCATTGAACTTTGTAAATAATATTCAGACATATTTGCTTGGGAATATAGTGATCTAAGAGGTTTTGATCCAAGCTAGCCCAACACACTAAATAATTAGAGGTTGATACCAAGCCTGTTAGGGAAAATCAAAGGCCTATCAACCCCAAAATTAAAGATCTTATAAGGAAAGAATTGACTAAATTGATTGAATATAATATCATCTTTCCCATCAATAACTCCTCATGGGTAGCCAACCTAGTACCTATAAGGAAGAATAATGGAGAGATCATATTGTGTGTTGATTATAGAGACCTAAACAAGGTCTCCTTGAAAGATCATTACCCTTTATCATCCATGGAGTAACTCCTTCAAATATTTTCTAGTTTAGAATGCTTCTCTATTTAGATGGGTACTCAGGATACAACCAAGTGTTGGTAAGGTAATAGGAATAATTCAAGATAGACTTCACCATAAAGTGGGGCACATATTATTATCAAAAGATGTTTTTTGACTTATAAAATACTAGGGAAATTTTCTAAAGAGCCATGGATATGAATTTCTAAGGCTTGTTAAAATAGATAGTGTTGATCTACTTGGATGACATCACAATTTTCTCCAAGAAAGTAAGTAAACACTTATATCTTTGAGATATGTATAGAATATGAGATCTCATTGAATCCCAATATATGTGTGTTTTTGGTCCATGAGGGAAAAATATTGGGACCTATTATGTCAAAGTAGGGATTAGTTATTGACCCTGATAAAATAAGTATTATCTTGGCATTATCTTTACCAAATCACAAGAAGAGACTGTAGAGTTTCCTTGTGAAAACAAACTTTGTGAGAAGTTTTATACCTAGTTTTGAAAACTTGGTCAAACCCATCACTTCCATACTAAAGAAGAATGAAGTGTTCACTTGGTTCAATGATGGTAAGGCAAAATTTGAAGCTATCAAATAGGCCATTGACCAAGCACCCTCACTCATGAATTTTAATTTCTCAAGGGATTTCATATCGTATAACTTTGCCAATTTTGATAATATATAATCTATGCTAAATCAAAATAATGGTGAAGGGCTTGAGAAACCAATTGCATTTTCTAGTCAAGGGTTAGAGGGGTATGAGGTAAGGTATAATTTTATATAAAATAAAGTTATTTTAGCCTTGATAAGCCTAAAAAAATAGACTAGTGCCAGCCAATAGTAATATTTATCTTATGGTGTCTCATCTTAGAGTGAGGGATGTCCTTCTTAACAAGGACTTGAATGAGAAGAGGGTTGGTTGGATTACCAAGGTCATGGAGTATAACATGGATATCAAGGTCACTAAGCTAGTAAGAAGAAAAGTCTTATTTGAACATATGGTGGATGACCTTCACTAAGATAAAAAAGTTGTTTTGGAAACACATGATAACTCACAAATGGAAGCACCTCCACCTCACACTAATTGGCTTCAAGATATGACACATTTATTTAAAATAATTGAGTACCCTCAAGGTATAGATAGGGTAAAGAGAAGGTATTTTAGACTTTAATCCATACCTTATTCATTGGTTGATGGATTTTTAATTAAAAAGGACCTTAATGGAGTGCTCCTAAGGTGCATAGATGATGACCAAGTGACCAAGCTCTTGGAACTCCATGATGGGCCTATAGGAGGCCCTTTTGGTCCAATAATTACAATATAAAAAGTGATGAGAGTTGGTTATTATTGTTGAATCCTCTTTAAGGATACATATGCATGGGTCAAAAAATGTCAAAAGTATTCTCTCTTTTCAAGAAAGTAAAGATTGGTAGTACTTCCTTTCAACCCAATTCAGGTAGATCAAGCCTTCATGCAATAGGTTTTAGACATCATAAGAATGATAAATCCACCTTATAGTGGAGGACACAAATGGGTACTCATTTATCTAAATACTTTACTAGGAGGGTAAAACCAATTACCCTAAAACAAGGCAATGAAATTGTAGTGTTGGACTTCTATGATAACATAGTAATAAGGTTTGGAGTACCAACAACAATAATTTTAGATAATGCCTTAGCATTTATTAGCATGAGGACAAGTGAATGGGCACTTCAGTTGGGCACCTAACTTACTACATCTTCCAATTACTACCCCCAAGGAAATGGATTGGAAGAGTCAACAAAAAAGAACTTGATAAGGATTATCAAAAGGACTATGGAAGAGAATCAAAAATTATGGCACATAAAGTTAAGGATAACCTTATGGGCTAATAGATTCACTCCTAAAGTTATCATTGGAACTCACCATTTTTCCTATTATATGGAAAGGAATCCAAGTTTTCCATATCTCTTGGTTTTCCTACCTTGGATTTAAATCATTATATTGAGTTCATTGAGAGTGAGCATATGAGTGTGAGGATGATAGAGCTCATGGAACTTCAAGAAAAAAGGGACCTTTCAATGAAGGCACTAGAGTCACATCAAGCTCAAGTCAAGAAAGCCTTTGACAAGAGATCCATAGAAAGGGACTTTAAAGAATGAAATTTATTCTTCAAGTGGTATTAAAATAAGGCCAAGACAAAAAACCATAACAATTTTGACAACTTGTGGAGTGGCCCTTACTTGATCCGTGGATGCAAATAACATAATGTTTTTAGCTTATCCAATAAAATGGATAGGTATAACCCATCCTAGTCAATGGAATTTATTTAAATCCTTGATATTAGAATATTTTCAGCCTTTATATATATATTATAATATTTTTTCATTCTTTCCTCTACGTGCCTTGTTCACATTTCTTTTCAGTTCTATGTTTCCCCTCCCTAAGTTCCTTGGGCATAGTGTTATTTTTGTTATTTTTGTACTTATTTATTTAATAAAGGGTTTTCAAAAATGGGATAGGCTTATATAATTTTCATCAGCTATGAATGAAATACTTGAGACTCCATTCCCAAAGGATAGGCTAAGGCTACTATTCTCTTGCATAATAGACATGTAATTCTAGGATGTCACTAGAAATGTTGGCTAAATTTGGCCCAAATGCAAAGCTTTTACTTGGATGGACTAGACTAAAATTTTGAAACAATCTAAGTATATTTCTAGTTGAGTGAGTTATTTAATGGTGGAAGAATAATATCACAGCCACTTGCAAGCTTTTGAAACACTTTAAGCAAGATTAAATTGTAATTTGATGATTTTTGGAAAGCATGTCTAAAATTAAAAGTGAAATGATCCAATAGGTTACCATGGTATTCATGAAATTCAAGTTACATGAAACAAATTTTATCAAAGTATAAAAGGTTTATCATAGCCTTAATGGGTCCATAGATGATTGGCACAAGCCTAGATAAGCCAGACCATCATATCACATCATGAAAGGAGTGGGTTAGTTTGGTTGTGCATTTCATAAATATACTTAGGAGGCCTCTTAAATCCAAAGGATTAAATGGTGATGATGTATTTCATGCCAAGGTCATTCCATAAAAATGTGGTTTTTTGATGTATTTTCTATCTCAAGATACGAGCTTTCAAAAATGATCTAGTAGTAATAAATGTTCTTAGGAATGTTAATTTAAAACCACTAGAAGTAGTCTTTTGGGTTAAAAATATTCAAAATATATTGAGGTTGAACATAGGGTTGTTAAGTGTCAAAATATCACTTGATTAGGTCATAGATCATTGGAACATGGATAATAACTTGAGTCAATGGGACCATCAGGATCAATGACATGAGTTATATCATGAAAATCAAGATCAATGAAGAGCACGAGCTTAAAAAGTAAAAGGATCCTAAGATGGAACATAATGGTGACAAGTGTCATGATCATAGTGAATAAAATGATCAAAATTATGAATTTAATCTTACATATCAAAGATCGATGGATTGAATTCAACTATGTAAAGGAGATCAATGGTGTGAATTAGGTCAAAAGGTTAATGAACCTAGATTACACGTAAGGCCACCACATGGCACAAAATTGATAACTAGATGAATATTAATAGTAGGATACATGTATTGAATTTGGGTTTACAAACTATCATTGTTTGGGAAGCCTAAATCTTAAATTGATATAGCAAATTCAATCAAGTTCTAAGAGGCACAAGATGGTTACACATGTCTAAATTTGTGACAATCATATTTTTAAATATGATAAATAGCATGTTGAAAGTGCCACATAGGTAGGCACATCAGATCAAAATATATTTTGGACCCATATGGGTGAATGCATAGATCTGAGATCCAAATATGATTCAGGTAAAGCCAAAAGAGATATTTCAAGTTCTAGGGCCACCATTAAATCTTAGTTTGAACCTTTGGTATGAATATTTATAACTTGTAGGACTTAATTTTTGAGGTTGTAATATTTTTCCATGACTGTGTCTATTATCTTTTGAAGGCAGATCCATGCATATAATGAGTTTTTGGCTTCCATAATGTTTGGATGTAGAATATGTTTATTTAAACCTAATAGAGATAGAGAATGAGATATAGCATATGGTATATTTTCATTGAAATTATGACTATATGAAAAATCATAAATGGGATTGGTTTTCATCTATAGTGGACCTAAGTCTAATTTTTGAAGTAGGAGAATATTTGTGATTATGACAAGAACTATCTTATCTTTCGACATGGTGATATCCTTGATAAATAGGTACCCACAACCACTTAAAGTAGACATATTCATGGCTTAGTTAGGTCCATGGATATGATTATTTTTTGATTATAATTAATCCAAGAGGAGGTTGGATTATAAATCCAAGAGGATATTTGGTTGTTGGAGAATATAGGTGGAACATTCAATACATTTTCAGACTCTTTGAAGTTTTTCCTTCTTATAAGGATCACGACTCATCATCCTCAATAAATTCTTGTCTTCTAGTGTATTTCTCAACCAATGAGAGAGATTAAAGACTATTGGATATAATTAAGGTTAATTTTTCAAGGAGTGATTAGTCTTTATTTATCCAAATATGGTTGATAATTCATAAAAGGAAATGGTAGCTTATTTATTAAATTTTGTCTACTTGTTTTTCTTGTCTCCCTTCCCCCATTTTTTATATCTCCCTTTCTTCACCATTGGAAAATCTCTCAAATTTTTAGGATTATATAGAGACTCTTATTTTATAAGGATATACCCTATCAAAAAATTTAATAAATACCTCTTGAAGAAATAATATAATCTTTAACTATCTCTTTCCTCTAAACTATGTTTATCAATCTTGTGCATGATGGCATTGTGAAGGATAATTTTCCACAACCATTGTCCTTATCTATTACTTATTTTAAGGTTTTTTAAAGCTATTTGTGGTAAGAAATATTTATCTTTTGAAATTAATTAATTATTGGTTTAAATCTTAGAATTCCTCTTTATTTTCATTCATTGCTTGGTGAGCCTAGTTTATGAAATACTTATGTAGATTAGTTAGTCTATGAGATTGTTTGAGGAAGGATCGTCTTGTGATAATTTAATGTTATTTCAAGATTATGTGGGCCTAAATTTAATTTGGTTCATCACCTTTTTTATCTCTCTTAGTAACCCATCTTCCCCTCTCTAACCCTTTTCCCAGTAGTAGCATTAGTTTAGGTGATCCATCAACATGAAGTCATCCTTTTATAGAGGTTCAACCCCACTATAGAATACCAATAACTTGGGGTTGTCCCAATTTTGTGTCTTAGTTGGAGGGATCTTGAATAAATCATCCCATGGGAGAAAACTAAGACCACAACATGTCACATTGAAGGTAGTTCTTAAAGGTAGCATTTGGCTGAGCATGTTATCCATTGCTTTTTCCTCCACTAGGCATAACTTCTTGGGTCATAAAAGGCATTTTCCCCATTACACTATATATTTTTTATTGAATTTTTCATTTGCATAAGTGGAAGATTCATGAGGCTAATCCAAGGAAGTTTGATCTTCATTATCTTGTAAAATATTATTTTGAATAGCTATAAGTGTTCTCAAAGTAGAAGGAACATTTTAATTTTGTCCATTATATTTATTCACTTGAGTTATCTTCCCTTGTCCTTGATATTATCCTTGAAAAGGTGGTATAGGAGCTTGGTAATATTTATAGGGTTGGTAAAGACCTTGAAAATACCTCCATTTATGTTATTTTTATTTCCTCTTGAGGGTTTGGTTCTATTCTCTAGCTTTTTTAAGAGGCTTGATTAGATCTTCCTCTCTTAACTTGATTAGATTATTACAAGAAACTTGCTTATGCTTAGGTGTAGGGATGGGAGAAATAGTGGGTATAGGATTTTTCACATCAATAAATAAAGGCATGGGTGGTCTAAGAGATATCTTCCTAGCCTAAATAATAAATTCTTAGCCTTATAATAGTCTCAAATGCATTAGGTAGAGTATCCCCTCCCATAGATTGAATCATCATAGATATGTCACTATTGAATAATTTAAGGTAATAAATAAAATCATGATGTGTAATAGGCCTTAAAAAAATTTGGATCCTATCCCAATTATTTTGAAATATATTTTTTAATTATTGTATATCCTCTTGAGTTTATCTCTTTATTGTAGTGAGTTTCTTTGTCAAAGATAATTTATCATATTTATCTTCAAATATCCTTCTCAAAGAGTCACCTAATTCATCCCATGTAGTGATATAGTTGGGATCCAATTTTTCCATACCAATCAAGACCTTACCCTTGAAAGAAATAACCAATAACTTAAATGAAACATTCTCTTCAATGATGTTATGTATGTTGTAAAAGTTGACAATGTTTCTTATGTGTTCAATAGGAGTAGTGAAAGTTTATCCCATGTAAGAAGGCACACTTCTTAGGGTTGACATGGTTATATAATCATAGTGATAAAGTGATAAATGACTATGGAAATTGAAGTAAATAAAGTGTAGGCTCTTTGGGGTTTCCATATTTCAAATTGGACCCAAGAAAAGTTTCCTAATAGGTATGTGAGTAGTAAAAGATTTATTTTAATATGCATGAGTGTTAGCAAGCCTTTTTAATCTTATTTAATAGGAGGGAATATATAAAAATTAAAATGGAATGCCTAAAATATAATATATTTTCCTTAACTTATGCATGAAAATGAATCACTAGTCTATAATTAATAGTCAATGATTGCTACAGCCACTGATATTGCATGAAGAAAGCTATAAAACATCAGATTTGTTAAGATCAACATCTAAATTTGATAACTTATTAGACCATGAGGTCCCACCAGGCATTCTAAAACTATTATCAACCAAATTTTCACCCTAATTAGGGATAATAAAACCTCCTAAATTTTTTTATAACATGGAAACACCTCATATGTTGTGGGTGACAATTATTAGAGGTGAGTCTCTAAATTATGGGCTAGATCCCATGCATAACACCTAAAATTAAACTCTAACCTACTTGATTTGATGTAAAAGGGATAGAATGAGATTAAACACTAATAAAATAGAGGTTATGCACCAAGTCAAACTCTTTAATCCTACTTGAACTTGCACTATGGAAGATAACATGTAAAATTGATCTCAAAACCCAAAGTTCTCCTAACAAAATTGTTTTAACATGAAGGTAAAATGCAATGTATTTCTCAAGGTAGATAAATAGTAAGTTTTATCATAGACACCATTAGTCTTATTCACACTTAAATTAACATAAATTAATTAGTTACACATCATGTGACTTTTTATAAGGCATATTGCTCACACAAATCATGAAAAAGATAAATGAACATAAGGAAAAATAACTATCACTTGTCGTTCAACCATGAAATACTTAACACACTTATGAAATAATATAAGAAAATAAACCATATTTAAATCTTTAGTGCAAAGGTAAAATAAGTATTCAACTCATCAAGTCCTTTCCATACCAAATGTGGATGGCATGCAATGCCAAAAAGGCATATTATATAGAGAAATGAAGGGGGTAGAGAGAGAGAGAGAGAGGCATAGAAAAGTGATATTTACAAGTGTCCACATGAGTTAAAAATAATAATGGAGTTAGTTAAAAATATAAAAAAGTATCTCAATACATGTGTTCCTCCTCTGAGGATGCTTCATCATCCAAGTGGCGTAGGAGTTAGATTACTTACTTAACACCTTGGTCATCTTCTTCAAAAACTACCCTTATTTGCATGTGAGGAGTGACAAATGGACTTATTTATCATTAAATCATAATTAATACCTTAAAAACTTATATTTAACACTTATCATGAATTTTTTAACTCCCTTTCTATGACATTTTAGGGGAAATCATCACATAACTCCTTGGGTGTCAAGAAACTCCTTCGTCTACTACTTCTAGACTTGTCTAAATAACTCAAAACATGACTTATACTTAATAAAGGAAATATAATTTTGTTAAATCCATTAAAATACCTTATAAAACCAGATCAACTATTTTGTGTTTATGTAACAACCCCAAAGACCCCATTTTGAACCTTTTGTTCTCATTAGGCCTCTGTTCCTTTTAACCCTAAAACCATATAAACCTCATTGTGTAGGAAATTTTAAGAATCGTATTGGTAAAAAGAATATATATTTGAGGAAATAGTATGGCTTTAAAACCCCTTGAAAAATTTCAAGTCTTTAGAGTGAGTGAAATTATCTTTTTATATTGTTTTCCTTCCCTAATTAGGCCTCAATCAGGCCTCCTTACTTAGAAGACTAATTTTCTACTCTATAATTTTCCAAAACATGTGAAACCACAAAAATGTGTGTGATTCACTTCTTATATAATATCACCAATCTCCATGCCAAATATGAGGTCCTGAGACCCTATGTAAGTGTGAGAAACATGAAATGGTCTCAAAACCTAGTCTCTTTTTAAGCCTAATTAAGACTTCCTTGAAAAGCCAAATTGGTTTGACAATAACTAGGATGTATTGTACATATTTGTAGGATTTTATGTGTATAATATATCCAAAATCGCCTTCACCAATATTTTTCATCTATTTAATTTCTCAAAACCATGAAAAAAAGTTAAAAACTTTCTAAAATAAGGCATTAAATGTAGTATGTACAGTTTCAAATATAAAATAAATTTCATGGTGAAAATCTAATTATAGTGATAAATAATGTTTAGGAGTTTTTATAATAATTTAAAGTCATATCATTCACTTTGGAGACCAATATCTCATATCTGGTCTTTACTGGGGTTTTAGAAGAGTTTAGAGTGACTTAGATTCTTAACAATTATTCATAAACCATGTGTGTATACACATAATAATTTTAAATTTTATCAAATATTGATGCTTTATATCATATAGGAACCCATCAATACTTAATATATTTTATAACACACCTTAAGGGGTCTACCAGGAAAGGGGTACGTAGACCTTTAGTGCTTCATAGGATTGTTGTCCCTTATTGCCACATTATTACCAATCCAACCTGCTCCTAAAGCCATTCCCTAAGCTATTACTCATCCCTTGGACACTCCAATATTTTTAATCTTTTCATCCCTATTTTACTTATCTTAATCACCTTTTTATAATCAGTTGTAGTAGGTCGACTGGGTTGATCATGTACTATTTCAAGAGATTTTTAATTGAGAGTTGTGTTAGCCCTTTGGCTGACCTAGCTCAATACTTATTGAATAATTGACCAAAAACATATAAGGTTGACTGGGTGAACCTCGTATATCTAACATATTCAAAAGGATTCACGGTGAGATCCACATATAAATTCAATATCATTTCATCATTATTTCAATATGAAATCAAGATTTATTATTCGCTCGTGCTTCTTTACAATTTGCTCTTCTATCATTCTACTAGAGGAGTCTTAGATTAGGGTTTTTACTTGGATAATCTAGTCTTATGGATAATTCTTGGATGTTTTGGCCTTTCTTAGTGATCCTTAAAAACCACAACAAACTCTTATAAATTTCCTTTGTCCAAGGGAGAGATTGATGGGTTCACATTCAAGTAACTATATTTTAACTTTGTTCTCCTCCCTTTAGTAGATAGAAGTAACATAAGTATTGTCTTGAATAATATTACTCTTCATATTCCATGTATTAGGGTCTTAATCATACTTAAATTAATTTATATTCTCCTATACATGTTTTTATTGTTTTAATAGCCCCTCATATTGTGCCACAAGCTTTAGTGAGCACTAGATTAGATTTACTTTCTTGTTTATTAGACATAATTGAAATATTAAATCTAGGATGATTTTAGGGTTATTACATGATTTTTTTAGACTATAATATTTGTACCCTTTCCTATCATGGTGAATTGTGATAAATGATCCCTTAATAAGGTGTATCAGATACCCATATTGGTTATGATCCCACTTAATAAATGTATTCCCAATCAAAAGAGTATATATGCTCTATCTTCTCCAAGCCATGACTAATTTATAGACATGATGCATTTATTATTGCATACATTATTGTGAACCTAGAATGAAATAACACTTGAAGTATTTTTTAACTTATTTAATTCTTTTCATCATTATTTTTATCATATATTCTCCATATTACGTCTATTGCATCAACCTAACTCTAATTTCTATGTGCAAGTTTTTAAGTACAAGGTACTAGATCGACATAGTTGACCCAGTATAGTTTTTCAACTTTTTAGAATTTTATTCTAGACTATTATATCAACCCAGTCGACCCATAATAGTTGATAAACTTTTAGATATCTATTCAACATACTAGGTTGACCTAGTCAACTCTGTATAGTATAGGCACTTAGCAACAGGTTCTTGTAGAGCTTGATTGATCTAGTCAACCTAGTTAGCAAGTTTTTCAAGAATTCCATAAGGTTATCTAATAAAAATATTCCTTATTTTCATATATGATCCACCAAGGTTAATTTTTATCCTTTTATCTCATTCTTTATAGTCTTTCCCTTCACAATTTGTAGTCTTCAAAATTGCCCTTGTGCAATCAAATGGATTGACCCTATCAACCTAGTTCTATATTTTGTGTACTATCTAGATAAATAGGTTGACTATTTCAAACCTATTCATTTTCAAACCTTGATTCGATAATAAAATATAAACCCTCTTGACCCTTTTTGTATTATGTACATACATTATCAATTGTATCAACATTGTATATTATTTTAAAGTTGGAATTAACCCTTGTATGTTAGTAATTAGCTCACACTTTTATTTATTATTGCTTATATGATTAAAATAGATCACATATATTAATTATGTGGTTTTAAATTATATTTTTATTTTCACTATTTTCTATTTTATGCACACATGACCAAATCACAAGATCTAAACAAGCATTTTAACATTTGACTACCCATGCTAACCTACTTGGATTTTATCACCAAGGGGGAAGCCGACTTGATTTTCTAGTCAAGTATAAATCATGGTTAATGGTATATTATAATTAAGCACACAACACCTTTATCATTTAAGTGTGTGAAGTGAGGGAGTAGGCCCTAATACCAAGCTTGTATCATTACTACTACAAATTCTTTTCAGCCCAAACGACTTGAAACTACTCTTAGATTGCTTTCTAATTCCTTACTTATAGAAAACTTCCTACAACATTTAAAAACGTATTATAATAATATTATAAATATTCAAGTTGACCATTTAGTTATCTCTTTACTTTCCAAGTTGATTGCTTGTTATTTTCTCAATTGTATTTTATATTTTAAAAACTTGCATTAGCCAGTGTTGGTGCAAGGTTTTATGTTTTGAGCATTAATTAGATTAGATATCATTAATCCAATTGATTTATTTGTTCCCTTATATTATTTATTTTTAAATTAATTTCAAAATTTATATTATTTTAGTTCATAGTCTATTATAGGCTTCCTTATCTTCCATGTCTGTTGTACTAGACCAACCTAGTAAACCTTATATATTTTTCTAGATTCTAACTACTTTACTGGATTGACCTAGTCAAACTATACTATTTGAATACCATGTACTATATTTTCATCCCATTTATATTGTGTTAGGTCAACCCAATTGACCCTATTCTGTTTACAAACCTTGTTATCTATACCAGGTCATTCTAATTGACCTTGTACTATTTTTTGCTTTCCCTGTTTATCAATCTAGTTTGCTATCTTTCTTTATATTGCATTTTAGTCATTTATATTCAATCATAATGAAATATCCTATTAAAATATTCTTGGATAATATAAATCCATTTATATACTATATGTCATGTTTATTTTGTCTTCTCTTTTCCTCCCAATAAAACCATCACTCTTGGTGCACCTCTTCCCCTGCTTAATTAATTTATTATAATATCATGCAAATAACACCTCAATAAGAAGTTGATGGGTTTGAAATTTTATTTACTTAACAAGATAATTATCATCTTCAAAATATTCAAACTAATGTGGGATTAGTTGACACAAGTTTAATTAACAATCCCACTCACAATCCATCTTCTAATAACCCTCCCCTAACACCAATTCAAGGAGTGCTCCTACCGACACCAACCAATATCCTAATAAAACCCAAATTTTAGCTCAATTAATCCAACAAATTAATATAATGAAAATTTCTAATAATAATCAAATTATGCAACTTCTACATCATTTGGTTAATATGGCTAATCAACCTCCAACAATGCATCCTCAAGCTAATCCTAATTATATTCTTCAACCTCTTAGATATGCCTCTGGAAATGATATTACAAAACCCATAATGAATAATAAAATTCTTCAAACAATTAAAAATGAGCCTTTAAATCCCTTCATTATCTCCATTGATATTGGTAACATATCTCCAAGTATCAAATATGATGGGACTAAAGACCCTGCCTCATTTCATAAATCCTTTGGTAACCTTTACAAAGAGTGGATCCAAAATAATACCTTCACCACAACTAAAATATTATTTAATCCCTTAGTTAAAGAGTTTCAACACAATGATCTTCTCAAAAATTGTCTTAGCCACTTCATCAACGCTAATCAATCTCCTAAAAAATTAGTTCATGACTTTATCAAAATATGGAAATCATTGGCCCATAAATCCAAACATAACATAAAAAATGATATCTTATTAAAACTCTTTATTATAAATATAACTCCCACTCTTCAATATAAGGTTCATACATTTGCTTCCCAAACACTTAATAAATCTCTTGATCAAGCTAAATGTCAAGACTTTCTCATAAATCAATTTAAACATAATCCTAAACTATTAAAAGGATATTTTCAAACATATACCAATGATATCACTAAATATACTTCCCAAGCTAAATCATGAGTTATCAAAAATGATATTTCTTCACCTTCTGACACACCTCTTTTATTTTAGCAAATGAAACAATTTTTTCTACCCTTTAAACCTTTCATCTATCCCAATACTCCTCCTAACTAGTATGACCCCGATCTATTTTGTTGGTTCCATGATGACATTGTTCATTCTCATGAATCTTGTAGAAATATCATGAAATTTTATGTTCCCTATATTCTTGGTGATTCATTTAATCATGAAGACATTATCAACCTTCATCATCAAGATTATATCACTACCTCTCAAAAATGAAAAGATTCTAAAACTTATACCTCAAATAACCAAAAATATTTTTCAAATAATCAACCAAATACCAAATATTTTTATGTCGTCGATGTTGATTATGACCAATATTATAAAAATTCTTAATATGTCAATAGGGTTAAGGTTAACTACCATTGTAAACTGGCTCACAAAGATCTTATTACCAAGCTTAAGAAGCCATATTTAGATGAGAAACTTCTTAAAGATACTAACACCACTAATATTACTTTAGAAGCCAAAGAATAATTATCTCCTCCTTTTGATCCTCCAAACACATCTATACCATCCAAATCTACTTTACCTCCCAAACCTTGTGCTGGTTCTTCTAAATCACATTGGAACTTTCGTAAATAACTTAACTCTATGCCTTGTAAAATTCCACTTATGTAGTTGGTTCACACTTCATCATATCATTGTAAGTTCCATATGTAATAACTCCAAGAAATTGAAGATCTATCCCTCCATAGATGAATAACCACCTTCTATTGATTCTCAACCTATCAACATCAATATCATTGAAAATGTGTCCTTCTTCCAAGATTTCTATTTAATTCCTTAAAGAGGACATAATCAATGATGAAATTATTTTTTGTTATGATGATATACCAATTTTTATCAAAATATCCATTAATACTACCCTTATCCATAAAGTTTTAGTTGATGCATGATATAGTATTAATTTGACATCTTTATGGCTTATCTAACAACTTGGTTATAATAAGGATCATCTAAAACAAACCCATATTACCTATCATGATTTTGATATAAAAAAAATAAAAATTCACTTGGTTTTATTTACATTACATTAACCATTGGCCCTAAGATCATTTAAACTAAGCTAATGGTCCTTGATTTAACTTTATCTTACAACATACTGCTAGGTCATCCATGCACTCATTGAATGAGTGCCATTACTTTTTTTGATACCAAATGCATTAAATTATTACATAATGGAAAAAATTATAAACATGAAGCTGATCCCAACCCATAGAGTATTTATCTTCCCAATCCCAAATCTTAATATAATGTTCCTACTATTCATAAGATCAATAGTGTTCTTTTACTTGAGTTCATCAATATGAATCCTGATTTACAAGAAACTCTTGTAAATTATGATGATGATGAGACTAATGAGTTGAAACATACTTTCAATACCACTAAGCTACCTCCATACATTTTAGAGTGGCTTCTTCCTTCTCTATTACTGAGAGATTGTAATATTCCTTTCATTTATGAGATTACCAATTTTACCCTCCATGCAATGCTCAAGATCCTTATTTACTTGAATATGCCTTCACTTGCAATGAATTTGGAATGGAAAAATTATTTTAAGATCCTCTCATCCTGTCTTATCATACATTTAGTAACATTAGCATTTCACCTTCTAAAACTCCCCATGATTCTCAATCATGTACAATTTCTCTAACATATGATGACAACTATGTAATGGCCCAAGATCAATCTTGAGACTTAGATGTCAAACATTATTAGAAAACCTTAGCCCAAATTCATTATTTTAATTAATATGTTCACACCATCTCTATGGATCATAATTTATATATTGAAGGTTATGTATCACCTACTAATTCACCACTTATTAATACTCCTTGGGTGGTACACAAAATCATACCCATTGAACCTCTAAAATTTTATTCATCTCCTTTACCACCCATTGATACAATAATTACCTCTAATCTTTCTCCCATATACAAACCCATTGATACTCTGATCACATCTTCTCTATCTACTTCTTCTACTCCTGAGATTACACTTGATTCCAGGGCAACCGATGTCCGTCAAATTCATTTAGCATATGATAGCCATGGTAACCATGTTGTATATCTTGAAGTATATATTGAATATTATGGTCCTCTTCCCACCTTCCCTAGTGATATATCTATCCTTCAAATACTCATGCCCATTAATCTTAACTTCCTCAAAAACATCATAAACTTGGGAATTTTAAAACTAAAACCTTTTATTTTAACAACATTGTTACCAGCATTGATCCTAAAACTAATCTAATTTCAGCCTTAGCTAATATACCATACCACTTTCAAGATGGTAATAACATTATTATTGAAGAAACCACTTTCATCAAATATGGTACTCCATCTTATCCTTAATAGATTACTATCTCTTGTGAACTCTCACCTATAAAAAATGATAATTGTAGATTATTATTTGATTAGTATCATGAGGTTTTTGCTTGGTCCTATGAGGAAATGCCTAATATTGGCCCTATAATTATGGTAAATAATGTCATTACTTATCCTAAGGCCAAATTTTTGCATCAAAAATAAAGGAAATTTCCACCTAAGGTTTCCAATCTATGTTATAAGGAAATCATCAAACTACTTAATTTTATATTTATTAAACTAGTGGATTATTTTGAATGGGTTTTTAATATTATCCCCATTCAAAAAAAGGTCACTATGTTCATTCATATTTGCATTGATTTCTAAAATATTAACCTTGATTTTTGCAAGGACAATTTCCCTTTACCTTCAATAGATGCCATCATTGATTACACAGTAGGTTAAACAATATTGTCTCTTATGGATGGCTTCTTGGGATACAATCAGATTCATATTTCCCCTAAGGACCAACATACGACTACTTTCACTATGGAATGGGACACCTATTTCTATGTCAAAATTCCCTTCAGCTTCAAAAATGTTGGAGCTACCAACCAATGTGTAATGACTCACATATTTCATGAACTCATCCATAAATTTATTTAAACTTATGTGGATGATCTTATTGCTAAATCCAAAAATTTTACAACTCATATATCAGATCTCACTACCATCTTTGATCATCTTTTTAAATATTGGGTTAGACTCAACCCTTACAAATGTGTCTTTGGTGTCACATCTAAAAAATTGTTAAGATTCTTAGTATCTCCATAACATCTATGTTGACCATGTCAAGATTAGTTCTATCATCAACATAGCCATTCCTCATTCTATTCTCGGCATCTATAATTACTTAGGAAAACTTGGTGTAATTAGATGATTTGTCCTTAAAATGGATTATTGAATCCACTTCATAACTTCCATTCTTAAGAAAGGCACTACTTTATAATGGATAAAACCATGTCAAAAAATATTTGTTAACATGAAAGAGTCATTAATTCACCTACCTATTCTTCATCCTCCTTCTAATGATCAACCCTTGATTCTTTATACTATTCCACACCCATATTATTTGGGGAAATACTTGCCCAGCATAATGATACTAGAAGAGAGTATGATATTTATTACATTAGTTGAGGACTCATTGATTATGAGACATGTTATACCAAAATTGAATGTGATTGATTAGCCATATATTTCATAGCTAAAAAACTTCACCATTAGATGATTTACAAAACTACTTATGTCACCATTCATTATGACCCCCTTCATCACTTCTTATCCACATATTTTTTTCCTGGAGATAGAATTGGAAAATGGATGGTCCTTCTTATGTAATTTTATCTCTACATCATCATCCAAAAATTTATCAAAGGGAAAGCCAAAGCTGATTATCTTGTCATAGCTCTTATACCAGTTGTTTCTTCCATTCAAGATTATCTTCCCAATGACAATATCCTTTACATTAAATTTCTTACTCAATATATTTCTCTAAAAAAGTATTTTCATAATTTTACCACTGATCTTGAAGCAAATAAACTTAAATAATTCTTTATCCCCTCTGATACTACTAAACCAAAAATAGTTATCAAGGAGATTCCTAAAATCAATGTTGATTTGCATGTGGATACTTGGACCCTTCACTTTGATGGTGATAGATTCCTTTAAGGAGCTAGGGTAGGTTGTATTCTCACAAGTCCTCTTGGCAAGATCATACATTTAGTTTTTCATTTCACCTTTGATGTTAATAATAATAATATGGCTAAATATGAAGCCCTCATCTTAGGCATGTGAGTTACTCTTGATTTAGACATTTAATACATACCTTCTTTAGGAAATTATTAGCTTATTTGACACCAAGTTAATGATCATTATCAATGTAAGAGTGAAAACATCATTACCTATCATCAAGTTATAACCACTCTTGCTAAGGATTTTATCTCTTTCACAATTGAGCATGTCCCTAGAGATTAAAATTCAATTTTTTATTCTCTTACCTCTTATACCTCTCTCTTTCATCCACAACAAGTTCTTTTTAACCCTAATTTTATTATATTACCTCTTATACCTCTCTCTTGCTACTATTTGACAAATCTCATCATATCAAGACATTATCCAATTCTTAGAACACCAAACTTATTCTCTTAATTTAGAATATTTTAATAAGAAACCTATTCATAAATAAGATTTCAAGTATGTATTTCTAAACAAAATCATTTACGATCATAGTGTTGAAGGTACTTTTCTCCATTACTTTATGTAAGATGAGGTTCCTCCTCTTCTTGAACAAATACATGGGGGCATTTTTGGTGGTCATTATAGAAGACATGATATATCCCTCAAATGCCTATATATGGGTTAATTTTGGCCTAATTTTGAAAAGGATGCAATCAAATATACTAAAAATTACACTCATTGTCATCTTCACAATTATCTATTTCATTCACCTCTATCCAAGCTTCAACCTATTAAATATCCTTGGCCCTTTTCCACATGGAGATTTGATCTCATTTGTAAATTACCTTGCTCCTAAGATGAACATGTTTTTATCATCACTACTACAAAATATTTTACCAAATGAGTAGAAGTGATGCCCCTTATTAACGTCATCAGTCTTACCATTTTCAAATTTATTCTTAATCAAATCATTTGTTGCTTTAGTGTTCCCCATACATCATTTCAGACAATGGTGGTAACTAGAAAAATAAGCATGTTAAACAAATTTGTACTAAGTTTAAGATCAATCAAAAAATTTATACACCTTATCATTTACAATGTAATGGTAAAACTAAGGGCACAAACAAAATTCTCAATAAAATTATTGAAAAGATAATTCATGAAACCCACATGGATTGGCATCTTCATCTTTACCTTGATCTTTGGGCCTATTAAACTAGTATACATACTATCACTAGGGCAACACTATTCTCTCTAGTCTATGTTTCTAAGTAAGTTCTTCCTCTAGAAATTGAGCTTCCCTCTCTTCATATATCTCTTCATGGTATCATTCATGATGAAGCATTACATGAAGATTGCCTTCATGCCTTTGATCTCCTTGATGAATGTCATCTTTATTACTTACAACATAACGACCAATACAAGGCTCATATTACCAAGCAACATAACAAATGTGTTAAAGTTTGCACATTTAATGTTGGTGATCTTATCCTTAAATTAGACTACACCCATGATAAAGAAGGTAAATATGCCCAAGAGTGGTGGGGACCTTATTTAGTTAAAGATATTCTTGGTCGGAATACATACTACCTTCAAACCAATGAAGGCCTTATTTTCAAAGAGCCCACCATTGCATAATTATTTAAAAAGTACTTTGCCTAAAAATTTCCTTCTTTTCATGCTTTCTATCTATATCTATCTAACACTTTTTGTAGATTACTTACATAGGCATCTCCCTCTATATAAGTTTTTTCTTTTTTTACAAACTTTTAGTCCTCCCTTTTTGGTCTTTTGGTTTCTTGATGTACCATTGTGTTATTTATCTTTACTCTTATTACATTTTTTTTTGGCAGCCCTTGGGTTTCTCTTTTATGAGTTACTTTGTAAGAGTATGGATAGTACCTAACCCTCCTAAAAAAAATACCATCCTTTTTATACCTCATTTGTTTTCACATAAATAATTTTTGGCACCGTTGTGGTTTTATCTTTTATAAAGTTACAGTGTAAGACTATGGATAAGACTTGGCCCTCCTCATAAAATTACCATATTTTCATTCTTTTCCTAGAATACATTTTACAATGGTTACACATTCCTGATCTTTTTTCTCAACTTTAGCTTTTGCTTCTTTTGATAGATGGAATTTGTACAACAATCTATGTTAGCATGTTTTCCTCCATTTCCCTCATTATGATAAGGAATAAAAATTTATTGTCATTGTATCCCTTTTTACCCTTCATCACATTTTTTATGATTTAAAGTAATTCAAATTTTTATATGTCATTCCTCTTGATTTCCTTTACTTTCAATCCACATTAGATAAAATAAGGTCAAAGTCAAGATAGCACTTTAATTTCACCTAGATTAATGAGACTTTTAGATACCATGCTCTTTGAAGTTCTCCCTTTTAGAAACCAAGTCCTAATTTTTCAAATGAAAGTCATCTTTAGCACTAATTTTTGGTTTTCCAAATACATATGGAGGAGGAATACAAAAATACATAAAAGAATTTAAAATATAAATAATTTTAATCAAAAGGTAATGATATATAAAAGGTAACATATAAAACTCAAAAGTTAAATCACACTAAAAGATGTAATTAGAAGAACATATCATATCTCTAATCGAATATCATACTCCATAGTTGGCCTCACATAGAGTTGAGGTCCATTAGGGTGTTATAGGAAAGTAGATTGGAATAGGGGAATTAAAAAAACTCTATGGTGCTACCTAATTTCTCATGCCAGTAACCAATCTTCATAGTATATTTATGGATCTTTAAAGGGTCCTAAGGAATGGGGAACACATTATGGGAAGGTAGGTACATTTTAATTTTCATGCAAATATACTTCATGGTATGATCTATATACTTCATTTATTGACCTAATCCTTGTGTGGCTAAAAAAAATTATTTAGATTCCTTAAGGTTAAAATTCTTCTTATTTTGAAAAACCTAATTTGAGTTTATTGACTTCAATAAAGATTTCCTCTACCTTGGTTTTTCCTTCATTCTCCCCTCCACCCATTTCATTTTCCCCCTTGATAGATAAATTGTGATTCCAAATATGTTTTCCATTCTTCTATATTTCCTTCTTCGTCACATCTTAAAAATATGATAGCACTACTTTTTTTCAGTTTTATCTATCCTTAGAGTGAAACAACATGTTTGAGAAACTATGGATTATTTATTTCTTTTTCACCTTGATTTTACATTTTTAGACTCATCTTATTTTCCTTTTACCATTTATCATTTGTTGTACTATCTTGTTGTTATAGACACCTGATTTCATACCCTTTATCCATTTTTAAGTGAGGTTGGCTTGTAAATTTTCAGTTTAGAATGTTGTTTTTCCCTTTTTATGCACCTATTTCCATTTTTGAGTGAGATAAGGATTGCTACTACTCACTCATGAATGTTGTTTTTCCATTTTATTTCTACTTTTAAATTTTTTATTACCATATTTTATTGACATAAATCCTTGGTTTGACTTGGTGAGTTTGCCTTTATTACTTAAGGCTTACTTATTTGAGTTATTCATTCTTTAGTAGACTTGGATTTTTGGTTGCTTGATTTACTCTTGTGTTTGACTTGGTAATTTGGTTTAGCATAGCACTTTTCACCCCATCTTTCTAAATTTCAAAGTATGTACCATCCTCATAGCACCAATTATCTTGTCTTTCTTGTGTTTGTTTGTTTTTTCTCTTTAGTTTTGTATTCTTGGGTTTATCAAAATCACTCTATATGCCCTACATAATCAAAACTAATAACATAATAGACAATAATTAGTGATAAAGGTAAGTTAAGGTATGCATCATATTTACTTTTTAGTTATTTCCTTTTTAGTTATTTTATGCTTTACAATACTACAACTTTAATTTTAACCTCAACATTATGTGTCCTTTTATTCTTTCTTAAAGCACCATCCCCTATTTCACCTTAGTGACATGTGGTGAGATTAGAGTGGGGCATATGTATACACATAATATTTTTGACTTTTATCAAATATTAACACTTTACATCTTATAGGAACTCATTGAGACTCAATTTCTCTTAGTTCACCCCTTATGGGGTGTACTAGGAAAGGAGTGGGTATAACATTGGTGCTTCATAGGATTTTTGTCCCTTATTGCCACATTATTACCAATCTAAAACCATTCTCTAAGCTATTACTCCTCCCTTGTACGCCCTTCCAATATTTTTCCTTTTTTCATCCATATTTTCTTCACATTAAACCCCTTTTGATAGTTGTATATAATAGGTGAATTGGTATGACCCTATATTGTTTTATGATATTTTCACTTGAGAGTTGTATTAGCCCTTTGGCTGACCTAGCTCAAGACCTAGTGAATAATTGACTAAAAACATACAAGTTCGACTAGGTCAACCCCATATAGCTGACATATTCAAAAGGATTTAGGGTGATATTCACCTATAAATACAAGATCATTTCATAATTATTTCAATATGTAATCATGATTTATTATTCACTCACACTTATTTACAATATACTATTCCACCATTCTACTTGAGGATTCTTAGCTTATGGTTTCTACTTGGAGAATATAGTCTTATGGATAAGTATTAGATGTTTTGGACTTTCCTAGTGATCTTTAAAAACCATAAAAACCTCTTGAAAATCCCCTTTGGCCAAGCAATATATTGATTCTCGATGGGTTCATATTTAGGTAAGTATATTCTAACTTTGTTCTCCTCTCTTTAGTAGTTAGAAGTAGCATAAGTATTAGATCAAATAATACTACTTTTCATATTCCATGTATTGGGATCTTACTCATACTTAGATTAATTGAGATTCCCTATATATTTTTTTATTATTTTATGAACCCCTCATATTTTTATACAAGCTTTGGTGAGCACTATATTAAATTTACTTTCTTGTTTATTAGACATAAGTGAAATATTAAACCTAGGATGCTTTTAGGGTTATTATGTGATTATGTTAGACTATAAGATTTGTAACCCTTCCTAGCATGGTTTATTACGATAATTTATCCCCTAGTTGGGTCTATTGGAACCCCATATTGGTCATGTTCTCACTTAACAAATGTATTCCCAATTGAAAGTGTAGATATGCTCTATCTTCTCTAAGCTAGGATTAATTTAAAAACATGATGAATTTATGATTACATACATTGTTACCATAATACCATAAAAATTTCAAAAAATATCAAGTATATTATCCCCCCAATATTTAAATAAGACCATAACATCCCATGCATCCTATTTGTATAGTTACAAATGTAATAAGTTGGATCTTGAGCTGCAAATAGGCCATTAGAGAGTGGTATGAATTCTTAGCCTTTGATCATGCATGTCAAAGACCTAAACAAATAAATGATGCAATGATATTGAAATATGGTAACCTATTCATCATCTATGAAATTTATTTCAATACATGCATTAGGTCAAATTCATACCAAGCATAATAAAGTTGGTCTTGAATTGTAGTCATCCATTAGAAGAGTTGAAGGTGGTCTCAAAGGCCTAAAGATACTTTCCTAGTCTTCCCCTATTTTTGGATGGTATTTAATGGTATATTATATATTTATGAACTTATCAAATATATCATATTCTCACTTTATCTCCAATAATACACCCTTTCTATGACTTTACTTACAAACTTGTGGGGTTTGGTCTTAGGATTGTTAGGCTTGAATAGATATTTCAACATTTCGTCAATATTTATGGGTTTGATGATTGTATGGAGGTTTTTAAAAAATCAGAGAATAATTTTCATGATTATCTTCTTCATACCAAACTACCTTATTTCAAACTTAGTAACACCTTTACTGAACAAGCTAAGCATATAGGTGGTGGAATGTCTATGTATATAGGGTTGAAATGAATCTAGTCTTGAAAAATATCTTTGGTCATTATTTCATGTTTATTTTTTATCTCTAATCACAAATTCATAATGTTCATTTTATAGAGCTCTAAACCTAACGTGTTTGTGGCATATTATTTTCAAGTTAAGAAATAACTTGACATTAATCTTGTAGGTGGTGATTGGAGGTTTTTCACTTTAATTTAAGTTTTAAGATATTTCTAGAAATAAATGATAAAGATAAATAATTTCAAAATCATAATGATAACCTAGTTAAATTTATTTTGACCTTTTCAACTCTCTCAAGATAATCATACAACATTTTTTGTTACATCTGCCTAGGCCTAGATGTAGTTGACTATTTGGTGGAATTATTGAGAGTTGAGATTACAAACCTACTCTTTTCAAATAGATAATTAACACCTTGGAAGTGGTCAAAATTCATTATAATTTCCCTCTCACTATCATACAATTTTCATTAATCTTTTATTGAATTTTCAAACCTCTACCTTCTTGTCTTCATATGCAGACCTATGTATGAGCATTAAGGCCTATAGAACCAATCCTCTTAACCCTAGTTAACTTTCACATAGTTTAGGGGACTTCATTGGTATGTACCTTCTCTCATTCCTATCCTGAGTCATGCTTCTTTCACATAATATTCCTTGATAGTTAGCCTTTTGTTCAAAATAGGGACCTATAGTTCTATAACCTATAGGCTTGGCCTTTTACTTGAATAGACTAATGAAGAAAAATCCTTAATTCTTAGTCATTTTGATTATTATATCCACTAATTTTCAATTCCCATCACTCTCTCAATAATCATATGAATATTTTTCTAACACTGTAACCTCAAATTTTCCATTTGTATATATAGTCATATGTATACAATCAACTTATATGCAAGGCTTTATGTATTGAAAGTGAGAGTCTATAGTATTAATTCATTCTATTCATGATTTAAAGGGATCAATTAGTGTCAAAAGAGTGTCTAAGTCTACATCACATTTTTTCATTACCAAAGCATCTTCAACATGAAACCTACACCTCATGAATATCCATTGATAGGTTTATAGACTTATGGGTGGATGAAACTTGTCTAAGTCTTTGTAGATATTTTATTTGAGCCTCATACTCATTACCTTGGGATTGTAACTTATTCAATAGTGTATTCTTCATATACTATCATGGATTTCTCATTTCCATTTGATCCAAGTTTAGCAATCATGCCTATAGAAGATTGTTAATGTACTGTGTCATGCTTCTAAAGGACAAGAACATGACACCTCTTGAAGGACTATATACAAAAAGATAATTTTAAAGGAGAGGTTGTTTACAAAATATTTTCAACCTGTATAAATTATTGATTCTTTCTCTCTAATAAGAACTCATCGTGTCTCAATCTCTTTGAGTGCATGCCCTAAGGGGTGCTTTGGGAAAGGGGTGAGAAGACCATTCGTGATTCGTAGGAATTTTTATCCCTTTCTTTCACCTTCTATCTACACACTTGTCTCCTTAAAAATATTACCTTTATATTTGCCTCCTATTTCGACCACCCTCTAGTTATTTACCATATTTATTAGTCTTTTCCCTAACATAAACCCCTTTTTTCAGTTTACATGACTAAGTTTGCCACATCGACCTTGTATTTTTTTATAAAAATATTAATAGGAGCTACGTAATCTCATGGAAAACATAGTTCATAACCTAGCTAGTTTTTTTTTCTAATTTTAGTACTAGGTTGATCGGGTCAACCTTATCTTCTAAATTTTTTGGAAAGGTTTAGGGTTATATGAACTTATATAAAAATATATATTTCACCATTTCTAAGAAAAGAGAATAATAATTAAGCTATATTTGTTACCTACTTATCCACCATTCTAATTGAAGTGCAAACTTAGGGTTTCATACTTTCTTTAGAGATACATATCTTATCTTGTGGATAAGACTTTTAGATGCATTAATAGGTTATGTAGCCTAGATATAATTTAGCCTTGTCATCCTTATGTACCATAAAAACCTCTTACAAATAAAATTGACCAAGGGAGAGATTGAGGCTTGGTAGGTTCATCTTCAAAGGTAATTATTCATAACTTTCCCCCTCCTTTGTAAGAGTATATAGATGTGCATTTTTACTTATCTTTCATGCATTAGGATTATGTATACATTGACACGACCATATGTATTTTTTTCACCAAATATTTAACCCTATATTTGGTTTTTAAATATTACTCTAATATTTATGTGACATTATAATACATTTAGGCCTATGGGTTTCCTATGATAGAGGTAGACCTCTAGGTTTAAGGGATAGCTCCCTAAATTGATCTTTACGTGCTTATCACCTATACTAACTAATTGCTTAGATGAAAATGGATATAAGTATACATGAGATAAATATAATATAATTGGGTGATAAACCATAAATATATCCATAATATTACCATTCAAATGCACTAGGAGACATAACTTACAACACTAGTTTAAAAATCATGAATTGCTTTAACATTAGTATTTCAAACATAGAGGTGATATGCATGGAGATACTCAAGGTGATTGAACCATAGGTAATTTTTAAACACTAAGGATAATAATTAAACTTTATTATATAGCAATTCACTTGGTAACACTTCACATGACCTATTAGAATGAGGACAACTTACATCAAACATGGAAGAGCATAGAAAAATGCAAGGATAGATACTAATCACTTGATATTTCACTACAAACCACTTCACACACTTAAAAAATATGTTTATGATATTAAAAATAGATTTAAAATATTATTTAAAAGTAAAATGACAATATCAAACCAATAATTTTTTGCCATACTAGGTCTAGAATTCCCCTACAAGATCTAAAAAGGTTTGCATTTATATAATGTTAGAAGAGAGAGAAGCAAGTGGAGCTCAGGGCATGATGCCACATTTCAAGGCATGAAAAATAATTAAATTAAATGATAATGAAGTGAATAATAGATTAATATAAGGTATTCTTGGATAAGTGTCCATCTGAAGTATCAAACTCTCCAAAATTGGTGTAAAGACCTTTTAGGTACCTTCTTGAATTTGCCTTCATGATTGAGCATATTTTGATTTTTCAAAACTAGAATATGAAAAGTTGACACATGTTAAATATATTATATGGGTTAGAAACATGAAATAATATTCATAAAATATGTTCCTAACTTGTATCCTTCTTTTGGACACTTTTTTTCACCATCTACAATCATTTATTAGCCCTCTTGGCCTAATTATTCACATTTATCACCCAAGTGGCCTTCATTTTCTCAACAAAATACATGGAATATGGGTTAGGATAATTTTATAATACACATATCCATTCCACTCCATTATTTATAACTTAAAATTTCTAAAAAACCAACTTCTCTTTCTCTCACTTGGTAGTCACTCTTTATTCTCACTATCTACCAAAGACTATTTGAGATGAATGACCTAGTAGAGATGTTTATGTGCTTTTATAAGGTGAGAAATGGATTTAAGTAGTTATAATAAGTATCCATATATCTCATACATTTAATCTCATTCCTTATTTCCCTTATATAACTAAAAAACACATAAAATCCTATAATAAACCTTATTTTCATCATATTCATACAAGTAAGGTATAAACCAATTAGGTGGGAAGTATCATGGGAAAGTCTTCAACAAGTTCAAAACACATTATATGTCAAAATAGTCCCTTTTAGTGCATCTCCATTGGTATTTCCTTCATCATGTCAAAAGGAAAATAAACACACTAACATGCATAACATTATCTTACATAGATCAAATGGAGGATCATGATGAAGAAAAATAAATGAACAAAGCACAACTAAAAATGAGAAGAAATCACATAATTCCTTGAATGATCCAAGAGATTTATTCATTTAGATTACATGGATTGTGTTCAATAAGTATTCATCAATGGGACTTAGATATCTCCATCTCCTCTTGGTACCATGGTTGGCTTTTCTTTGGATTGAAATGGCTTGGCTCAATTTTGACATTATAACACTATGTATTTTATTTATACCCCAAATCCTGCATTATAACATTACTATGTCCAATATCTCTAAATAGAGAGGAAAATACTTGTATTTATAGGTTTTAAAATCAACTTGGAATGAGTTAAATCCTAACCCAAGTTTTCTTAATTAACCCCAGTAGAGTTAAAAGGTGTCCAAACCTAATGATTAGCATGGAATATGTGTTCTTTGAGATATTTTGAATTTTGGACAACTCACAAAAGATAATGATGAAGACCTAAGATATTATTTGATTTTAAAAGTTCCTTTTTGATAATTCATTTAATTACTCAAGGATTAATTCAATTAGCATTTTATTAGGATTTTCATGTTAATTGACCCATTTTAGGCTTTTGAATATTTCTAAGATTTTACTTAATTGATTTGGTCATTTTCTCTATTGAATTGATTTTTAGGCCAAATTGATTCAATTACATGTTATGAAGCCAAATTTGAGACATTTAAAAATTATTAAGGTAGATTTTAAATGGTTGGTAAGAATTGATCTAAATTTACATACAAATCCATTGGTGGATAATTTTAGATGTCTATAGTTTGCCCCTATTTGGTAAGGCATTGGAAGTTGTAAGTGTTTCCCTTAATTTCAGTTTATTTTCTAGTTTAAGAATTAATAAACTAAATATGAGTATGGTAGAAGAACCTATTTATTTGTGATCACATGATCTAGTTGATTGTGAATATCTCATCTTTGTCTTCGTAATAATGACCTATAGATAAGAAATCACTAAAGCAAAGGGGTTATTACATAGATATCAAGGTGGATTACCTAGTGTGAGTCAGATCTTAGAAGTGTGAACTTACTAGGATGTTATTAATCCACTCTTTTAGAATAGCTAAGTTAAAATAAATAAATATGAAATAATTGCATCAAATGATAGAAAATATTGAAAGGGAATACATGAATAAATAAATGCATGATAAAAAATAGACTAATTATATCAATTAGTGGGTCAATACTAATCTTAAATAGGTTAAGTTAGGTTCAAAAAATAGGTGGGGATTCTATGAATAGGTAGAGAGATAGAAAGTAAAATTTTGTTGAGGATAAGTAAAAGGAAATAGTTTTCTGTTATATCCTACCATAGTGACTATCAATCGTTAAGATGATCATTAGTAGTTAAGGTGACTGTCAATGATTGAAGGTGACTATTGATGATTGGCTGACTATCAGTGGTTAAAGGTGACAGTTAGTGGTTGGGTGACCATTTGTGGTTAAAGGTGACCATTGACAGTTGTTTTGGGTTTTAAGGGTGTTCAAAAAAAGGTTACATAATGGGTCAATAAGTAATTGGAGATCTAGTTAAGGTCAAGGGGTTGGAAGATATTATGTAGAAGGGTTTGATTCAAATAGAGATGTCAGAAAAAAATAAACAAAACTTGAAATATGAAATGTACTTAACTCATTATTTAATGGTTGATGGTAGACAGAGAAATAATTTTGATAGAGTAATGATACTTTTCCTGAAGAACAATTTTGGTAGAGGTTTAGGTCTTTATTGTAGTTGCTAACTTGATAAAGGGAAGAACTATAAATAATTTTTTAATGATAAAAGTTCCTAACTCTCTAGATGAAAGGATGATCAATAATTTTTTCACCTCTTGATCCTCTCTTGTATAGGCAAAAGAGATGGAGGAGTAGGTTCTAGAAGGGGTCAAACTCGTTACACAAATTTAATTCTTGATACATTAAATCACTACATGAAATAATTTGTGATGTGTTTGGGATCACATTTAGATAGAGTTTGAGTGTTCAAGTGGTAGAGACCTAACCATCGGTAATTAAGGTGACACTCCATGGTCATAGTGACCACCATAAATCAAGTGTTGAAGGTCAAGTGGGGTGAGAAGGGTAGGTTAGTGAGTTATTTTATCTATTTGGCTAACTGGACTCAGGGTTAAGGTCAGAGGGTAGGTAATGGTCTGATCTAATAGTGTTTCAACATCTAGAACCATTATGTGCATTTTTCTAGTGTTTTCATTTTGCCCCTTTTTGTTATGTAGTTTATGTCAGTAAGCTATAAAATAAAAAATGGATTATGGGTTGAAGGTTTGGTTGACCCAAGTATGGGAGGAGGTGTTTCCCCTCAAACTAGGAGTGGATGAGGTGAAACCAAGTTGAGTGTAGGTTTGATAAGCAATTTATAGTGAGTCATAAGGTTGGTAACAATGGTGGTTTGGAATTTGAAGCACAAACATGTGCACAAAAATACAAATAAGTGTGATAGGCAAGATCACAAATAGAATATGTTTCCATGGTTGGTAAAAATAAGGTTAGTTCTAGAAGGACTGGTGATGGGGTAACTAAGACAAAATGTTAGGCATAACTAATTTGGTTATTCCTATTAAGTCTCATAGATAGGGTTAGGTTTTCATAAGTATCTGAGGTAGGAAGTGCTCTTGAGAAAAGTACAAATGGTTTGGTGTACACTAGGTGGTACAAATTCAAATGTTCAAAATGGTAATGTTGGTTGATATTATTAAAAGGACCAAAGCAAGATCATCATAAAATATGTTCTAGTTGGGGATAAAATGGCCAATGTCAAGGTGGATATGGTTGGTAGGGTAGGTGGAGAAGGTAGTCTCCAAAGGTGGGTACTAATTTATTGGTGCCAAAATTTTAAAAAGTGGGCATCCTAACCATCAATGATTAAGGGTCTCAAAATTGATCATTGGAGGTCACCTTGACCATTGATAGTCAAGGATAAAACCCTTAAAGGATAGAGGTTAAAATTGAAAAAGGTGAGTCATTTTCACACATTTGAATTGTACAACTTGTTGACTTTTATGCATACTTATATCTTTGGTTTTTTGTGTTAGAGTGCTAATGAAGTAGTTGCTAAGTGGTTGACTATGAGATTTGTGTTAAAGTGGTCTAAAGATATAAGGTAGACATGGGTGCAATCAGGTAGTGAGACCCAAGATTCCTCCTTGATGATAGTCAAGGAATGAGGTAGGGGTTGCATTGAACTGATATATTAAATTGATTTGGATTTTTCTAGTTGATTTTTTTTTTATTTGTGATTGGTTTGGGGAGGGTTTTGGGTTTTCCCTGGTATTTTAGGCTATAGGTTTTTTTTGTTAAAATATGTGGGTGAAAATTGAAATTGGGAGGGTAGGTTAAGTTAAGGGAGGGTAACGTAGATATTAGGTAGGTTTTTTGTAGGTTGAAATGAATTTTAGGTTGGTTTATACGTAATTAATTTTGGTTATTTTCTATCAATGGTCACACACAATAACCATAAGTGATCATACATGATCATCAATAGTTGTATCTGATCATTGATGACTATCAACCAAATGAGGACTTGACCATCAGTGGTCAAAGTGATCATTAATAGTTGATCAAATGGCTAAGTGTGTTTGATAAAAGAAATTGGTGAGTTTAAAAATGTTTTAGCATTATAATGTTAATGGTAGCTTGGATTTAGGGTAGGTTAAAAAACTAGATGAATAACTAAAAAACTAGATGTTGGTTGTATAGAGAATTTAGGTTAAATTAAGTCAGTGAAATATGGTGAAAGGACATTGTACAAGGACAAAATAATTTATATAAAACTAAGTATGTTTGCTATATTTGAATTTTTTAGGAATGGGATTAGATCTAGATGCAAGATAAAGTTCCTTAGATCTTTGTAGATATCCACCATGGGATGATAGATGAGGATTGGGTTCACATGGTGGTGATTAACCTTGGAGTGATGATGCACTAATAACATGTGCTACGAGATGTAATAATGATTGTGGCCTTCATAGAGAGATGGGATTCGGCCACAAAAACCTTTCTCCTACCGATTGGTAAGATGGATATCTTTCTAGAGGATGTATATAGGTTCACACAGCTACCCATTCGATGGGAGATGATATATCACATAGAGAGGGAAGAGAGAGATGAACACATGGAGCTCTTATATGGTGAGGATCATGCCTTGACTAGGTGGCATGCTAGAGGTTTTAGCTACAGGCCTTTATATCAAAGTGTTAGAGATGACTAGAGGTTAATGACTATGATGATGATGGTAGTCTCTGTTTTTGTTTTTCTATGCCAGATTCAAGCAGTAGGAGGTTTTTGTATCTGCTATTAGGAGTTTTGGTGTAGATGTTATTGGGTCACATAGTGTTTTCATGGACACCTATGCTATTAGTTTAGATATACAAGGAGCTATGGGGATTTATATCTCAAAGGAGGTATGGCATTAATGTGAGGTTTGTGCTACACTATTAGGCCTAAGAGCACATTTGGGTTTTGAGATTGATGGGGTTAAGATGGGAGGGATATTCATAGATGGACTTTAGGGTGGGTTTCATGTGGTCGAGTGATTACGCACTCATAGGACTTAGATGAGGTGTACAAGATATTGATTTATTTAGGGGGTAACTAAAGGCCTTGGTAGTTAGAGATATCGTTTAGAGGCTATAGATTAGCTTTTTAAGGTGGGCCCACTATAATCAACATATTTTATGGATGCAAAGCTACAAGTGGATTTTTGGGAGGAGAGAGGGTTAGACTAAGCTCATCCTTTTTGATAGGATTTGTATGTAATTTAGCATAATACAAGGGATTTTGGGTTTGTTTCTAAGGTATAAATGGGAGGATGTCATGCTTTTACTTCCCAAGCCATAACTAGTGGAGATGGTTCTTGATTATGAGGAACTACCCACTAGATCAAAGATTGATGACGTAAGTTATGTTGATGTTTACCTGGCATGGTATCAGGCCCTTTATGTAGTAGTATATTTTGGATGGACTGATGGGGGTAGGCAGCCCATGGATGTGGATCTAGTTAGTGGGGGTCCACAGGTATAGGTACTAAGAGGTGGCCCTAATGGATAGGCAAGAGTGGTGCTAGCTACTACATAGGCACAAGTCATAACTTTATAGGGGTAGTTAGGTATATTGCAAGGCTAGGTTATAACATTATAGGTCTTGGATAACACTATGACGGGTGAGAGGGACTAGGCTATGGATACATTAGTGTAGGTCACCCAAGAGAGAGACTCCTTAAGATAGACTAGAGGAGCAACAACATCACCAATAGGTCCATTAGGTACCATTGATATGTAGAGGTATATAGCCACTATATAGGAGTTATGGTATTATGAGGTGATAATATTCACACACTATTTAGTAGAGCCTCAATGGGGTGATTACATAGATAGTTTGGTAGGTGGTGCTAGTGTGGTGACACCAGGTTAGTGGGTTGCATCTACAGCCGGATAGGCATGCACCTTAGGAGGGTAGGCACTAGATGATAGTGGTGCCCTAGGGGCATAGTTTATCATATGATATGTATAGGTGTATATGATTTTGATACCAACTTTTGAGTTGATGTAGTGAGATGTATATGTTTTGAGGGAGAGAGAGAGATGTACATTATTATATTTACTATTTTATTATTTTGAGACATGATGTTTATGATGTGATGATGATATATAGATGTGAATTTATGTTTCATAATTAATGGTTTAAATATTTATATGTATTATGATTGAGCTCATGAGTTTTAGAATTACTAGCTTAGGTATGTGATGATTATGGATGATGTTTATGATAAATGGTTATACATGATTATGATGATCTGATGATTTGTTTTATGTATGGTTATGATGTTTATGATGATGGTTATTATTTTATGTATGGTTAGGATGTTTATGATGATGGTGATTATGGTTATGGTCATGTATATTCGATGTTATGATGTATATTTATTTTTTTGATCATAGCACATAAAGTAAACTAGGTAATAAAACTATATATGGGAAAAGAGATGAAAAGCATGAGACATACATCTAAGTGAATGCAAGAACCAATTATGAGGATCCCTTGATTTGTAGATGGTACAAAGGGGGGATAGGTGTTAGGTGGTATTAAGGGTAGTGTAATCTCTAGTGGGTTGGTTTTCCCCTTCTATAGGTGACTTAAGACCCATAATATATAGTCCATATCTTAATTCAAGGTGTAGATTAATCAATGTTAGAAGTCTAATAATGTTATATATGAAAGTTGATTGCAACTTTATTGGGATAGCTTGTTATTATTTTGATATAGGGTCTTTTTATATGTTTGTTTTGATAGGTTTTTGAATTTGATTGATGTGATAAGATTCAAATGATTGATTTGATAAATTTGACTTATCCATCCTTCAAGGGAGTGGTCTAGGTTTGGATTTATTTATTTTGGTAGTTGTCCTTCAAGAGACTAGTATATATTTTTAAGCAATTTAGCTTTTGGGTTGTTGTCCATCAATGGAGTAGTCTACATGCTAGAGATATTTGACCTAAGTGATATTTAGGTATCCCAAATTGTTTTGATTCTAGGTTAGACATGGAGAAGTCTATATAGGCTTGGAGGTTTACCCTAATGAGGGAGAAACCTAGAGCATAAGAAGGTTAATGATAGGTAAAACGGGTGGTTTTTTAGGGATAAATACCATAGGATTCTATCTAATTAGAGACAAAAAGTATCCATGAGAACCATGCCATGGGTAGAGTCATGGTACCCATATTTAAGATTAGGTTATGAATATTATGGTTAATTGCATGGTTCTATGATGTAATCACTTATCCTCAAAGGGATGGGATGAAGGTGTGAGGAAGGTGAAAATATTGTAAATCAAAGGATGAGCTTAACTTAGATAGAAGGTGAGTTTGATCCTTATTTAACAAAAGAAAGGATATAGATGTGAAGAATTGAGAGGCTCAGGTTCTATTTTACCTTTGAGAGAGGATAAATGATAAGATCCTAATCCATATTTATGGTTTATGGTGTAGGTTCCAAACCTACTAAAAGAAAACTTACCCCATTTTCTTTTTCTCCATGTTGGTCACATGTTGATTTTACTTTAGGATGAGGTCTTTGATGTTGAATTTTCATACTTTTATTTACTTTTAATAGGTGTGCTTGACTCACTCTTGATGGATATAAATATGGTTAAGTATAGCTATGTAGTGCTTATCGAGTAGCTCAAATCATGCTTAACATTCTTGATGATAATTGCTCTCAAAAATGATGTCTCACAAGGATATGCAAAGAGAGGGAATATGGACTTTAAGAGGTAAGACTACCTCTACTTTGAAGACTAGAGATAAATGTGTAGCACAAGTAGAGGTTCAAATGCTAGTGTGAAAGGATGAAAAGGTGAAGGGGTTGTGTAAATGTCAATCCTAACTAGAAGCATTAACCATTTTGGTTAACATTTTGTTGAGGTTTTTGTTACAGGCTTTTGCATGCCCATTTACTTGTCGATTATAGGGTATGGAAAAGCTTAACATGATGCCAAATGCATCACAAAAACCTTAGACTTATTTATTTTTCAAATATTTACCATTATCAGTGATGATTTTAAAGGGAACACCGAAATGGTAGATGATATGATGATTGGTGAAGTTGACTATCTTGTCAGCTTTAATCGAGATGAGGGTGATAGCCTCCACCAACTTGGCTAAATACTTGGTGGTGATGATGATGGAGTGGTTTCACTATGAATAATGGGTGTTTATTTCCCCAATGAGATATAATCCCCATTATGATAAGGGCCAAAAGTCCTTAGATACTTGAAGGCCATGGGCCAATGTGTGATGTAAATTGACATGTTATTAACATTTAACACACTTATTCACATAATCACAATAGTCTTGGTTTAGGGTGGTCCAATAGTAGCTAAGGCAAAGGATACATTTATTGATAGCTAGACCACTAAAGTGTCCCCCACAGATCCCATCATACATGTTTTTTATAAAATGGGAAGCTTCATGACTACATAGGCAATGGAGAAGGAGGCTGTCTAAACCATGTTTATAATGGATTCCTCCTATTATCATATAACAAGAGTTATTCTAAACAAATGATCTTTAAGAATTCTTAGAAAGGTTGGGATCAATGATGCTAAGGTAGAGGCAGTTAAAATTTTTCTCATAATAAATGTTTGATGGACATTATTCCTCACTAAAAATGGTAGGGAGGTCAGATTGAATATAAGAGGGTGTGATAAAATGATTAGTGGTGACAAAGAGATCATAATCAAAACAAATAGATGGGATCTAGGAATCAAGGGAAGCCATTATGTCCATGAACCTATTGGTATATCATAGAACATATTGGATAAGGTAATGATCAAATGATGTTAAGAGTACATCTACTAGGCATTTTTACTATTAAACACCATCATTCATACATTAGTAGGGTCCATTGATCCACCTAACTACAAGATAGAATTGCCAAAGACACTGATCATCTTAACTCCTAAGGCTAAAATAGTTTGGAGACCTATTACTAAGGATTCATAATAAGCCATATTATTGGTATAATCAAAATCAAATTTAAAATAAAGAGGAAGAGGTTCATCATCAAGGGGAATGAGAATAAATCCAATACCCCTACTACATTGGCACTTTGATATGTCAATGGAACATGGTCATTTGTTATGTGATGTCCTCTTGAGAAATAATAATAATGGACTCATTAGGAAAGGCAAGATAGAGTGGTTGGTTGTCTAGGAAAGGATCTTTAGCCAATTGATCAGCAATGACTTTCTCTTTAATCTACTTCTACTAGAGGAAATCAAAGTCAAACTAAGTTAGGAGCATGATCCACTTAGCCATATGTTGGTTTTAGTATAATTTATAATTCATTTAGTTGAGTGGGTTGGTGTGGGTGATGATGAAAGTTTTGTGATTGAGGAGGTAATGATGAATTTTTGAAGCCAAAAAGACTAGGGTGAGGCAAAGCTTCTTGGTATGGGTGTACTAAGTATTATACTCTATAAGTGTTTGACTTATATAGTAGATAACTTGTTCTTTTTTTGTTCATCATGGTGAGTGAGCATTGCCCCTAAGGAATGGTCAGTGGTGGAGATATAAAGGTAGAAGAGTTGGTCCTCTTTAGGAGGGATAAGAATATGTGGAGAAAGTGATGGGTGTCATTATTCCCTTCATTTAGTCAACTCTCTGTTGATGTCATATTTAACCAGGGGTGTGTCTAAAGCTATATGCAATGAGAAGAATCTTAGAAATTTAGTAATTGATTGTAGGTTTTTTTTTTTTTTTTTGGGGGGGGGGATATTTAATGTCTTAAGGACTTCTTGGTTAAAACCTTATTGGAATCAAACTATGAAAATATGCCAGAAGTAAAACACATTACAGAAATGAATTACTAGAAATAAACACACTTTGTAGAAATGAATTTGTTGGAAATAAACACACTTTTTTAGAATGAAATAGATTATTGAAAATGAAAAAACTTTATATAATTAAACATATAATTTATAATGCTTGGAAAATGATTACAAAGAAATGAGAACTTAATATAAAACACCTACAAGGACAAATCTACAACAAATTTTAACTTAAGGAATTGAAAGCATTTATAAATTTAACAGATCTACCTATTTTCTTTTGAAAATAAAATATAAATACCAAAAGAAAATGAAGATCCTAGTTCTTGGAGGAGTGGTCCCTTGCTCTGCCTAGAAATAGGATTGAACAACTTAATTCTCTCTCAATATAGAAATGTCTATTTTATTGATAAAATGTTCTACATTACAAAAATGTACTAGATCTGTATCAATATATATCTATCCTTATTCCTCTATTATTAAATTAATACCATTATTCCTATATTCTTCCAGGTCTATATATATATTCTTCTTTCTTGTGGTGCATTGATGGCCATAACTATTTCACAAATATGATGGAACTGAATCATGCCCAGAATAGATGCTGAATTAAAACATGGCTAGATGTACAACTGTGTGATAAGTGTCTTGGATCTACAAGTATGGAAATTAGAAGTATATTCCTAATTAATAGTATTATTTATTTGATACATCACTGGCCATTTGGAATAGATCTTTATCAATTCTAGAACTTTAGAAGAGTTCTGAAACTAAACGAAATCTTTCCATGTCTAACCGTGAAAGTTGTGATAATTATGGAACTAAATATAGAATTTTGGAACTAAGTCTAAAAATTTTAGAACTAAATTTAAAAGTTATAGAACTAAGTTTGAAAGGTCTAGAACTAAGTGATAGAACTTTTAATAGTGTGGTGGTGTTCTGGAACTAAGCTATATTGATTCCAATGCTTCCAAAAACATGCAATCTACTTCATATTTGTTCATCAACCTGATGATGACCTATTTTATTACAAAACTTGAGTTTTCCAAAACACTTTGTTAGGAATTACAGATATTTTAAATGTTAGAATCACAATCAATGAAATATGGACAATTACATCCTAACTCATATCAGATGAAATAAAAATCATAAAATGTAGTCAATCTTAATAGAAAGAGAGAGTAAGATGAGGTCATTTATTGTACATTTAATGGGCATATCTTAGCCTCATCATTTTCCCCATACTTACTTGTTTGTAAGTCCCTTTACAAACTTTACTCTTCAAATTAAGGATTTTATATTCTGCATTCTATTTGATTGCTTAGATCAAATGGCTAGAAATGAATATTCCAATGCTTTGATTTAGAGGCACTATACCCTGCTCCTGCTTCTAATTTTCTCTTCATTTCCTCAAATTGAGTGGGATCTTGAGATTCTCTATTTTTCCAAGGAAATATGGGGGTGAGAAGTAGAGGTGGCCTTGTTCTCATTCCTATCCATATACACCTGTGAGCTTCATTGATCTGAGGAATTATTGTGCATAAAGCTTTTGCCCTTTCTAGACTCCAAATCAAATTTAAAGGGAATATTACTTCCCTTATTTTTAATGCCCTTAGGAGAAATTCCCATCTTTTCAAACATGCATCATAAATGTTATAAGAATTTTCCTTTTCATAAGAGATGAAGGCATTAATGCTTTTATGTAAATTGGTAAGATAAGGTTCCTTAAACCTTCTATCAAATGCATGGGTTCTGAAATGTGCAACAAAGGCAAATGGGTTGCCATAATGAATTCTCATACAGAGACTAGATGAATTAGCCTTTAACAGATGTTCTGACTCCCTCTCTTTCTATGCAATTTGATTTTGAATAATAGAAAAAAATGCATTAAGCTGGGTTTCCCCTACATTCAAATTGATCATAAAACCTAAATTCTTTTCTAGCATGAAATTATAAAGATAAAATTCATAGAGAATATTTTTATGTTCTGCATTGGCTAAGGAATAGGCTACTGAGAAATCAACTTCATCTTTTATTTCATGTGGAAGGCCACATACTATCCTTGCCAACTACCAGTGAATGAATTGTTCCTCTAAAAACATACTATATATAGGAGGTCTTCTTCATGTAAGCAATTTTTCACTCATCATGCACACCATTTGTATTTTCACAAGATATTTATATTTATTTTTTCCTCATAAAATTTTTCTTCCCATTCCTTCCTTGCTTTATTTTCTTCCTTGACTTTTCTTTTCAAGTCCTTATTGGATGTCTTAACTACACTAAGTTTTTTTGATGTATCATCCCATAACTACTTGAGTGGGAGATAAGTCAATTCAGACTGTGTGAAGACTGTTAACACAGTGGTCTGTCTCTTAGCAATTTTACATTCTTCCTCTTTCTCCATCAATTGCCTTTTAATCTCTGTTAATTCCTTAGTATTGGCTATGAACTACTTTGTTAATTCTTTAAGGAGCATTTCTCATTGTTCTAATTTGAGTTTGAGGAAATCCAATTCTTCATCCTTTTCCTTGATAATGAGCTCTGCTCTAGACAAAAATAGAGCCTATTTAACCTACTAAATTTTTTCTTTTTTTGAAATTACTTGGGGAGTTAAGCATTCTTCTTCCACCAGAGGGGATTTCCCTTTCCTTTTCTAAGATGCATGTTCATCTTCTTCATGTGATAGTGCTGCTAACTCACCCATTTCTTAGAAAAATTGCTCCTCAAATATTTCATCTTTTTTATTCTTTTTCTGTTTGGCTTGGTCCAGGAGGAGTCATGGCTATGCTGCCCAAAATATTAGCAATTTCCAGCCCTTCTTGTTCTTTCATCTCCTCTAGAATTTTTTTAGACTTTTTATGATTTCTCTTTCTTTGAGGAGCCTTAAAATGTGCATAAATGGGTCTCCTCTTAGATCTTCTTCTGATTTTCACCTCTTGGTCAGGCCTAGATGAACCGCCACTATCAAAGATAGGTATTAGTTCTTTTGTAGCTTTTGTAGAAGAAGGAATTTCTTGAGAAGGCATAGTAGGGTCTATAGTTTTAACTCATCTTCCAGATCTTCTTCTTTTTGGTATTTCCTCTCCTCTCAATTTTTCCTTTTCCTCAGCAGTGGTGTCAGTTTCCAATGGAATTTAAGGGGCAAGAGGAGTTTTATTACTCTTCTAAAAATACCAAGGTTCTGCCTAAACTTGCCAAGAAAAATTTCCCACATTTATTCTCAAATTTTCTTTGAAAGGAAATGGTGCTGGCATACTAAATGCATTAACCCATGATGTCTAATTGTTCCTACAACCAAAGAATACCATTGGGCCATTGTATGGATCATGTCAAAAAGAAAGCCTAGAAGGTTTACTATATATTCTAGTTTTTGAGCTCCATATCTAAGGTATATGAGGATTTTTAGGGCTTCTCTTCCTACTGACCCAAATTGCCCATTACAAGTTAACTACTTAACTATCCAAAATTCTACTCTATCAAAAGGTTTGGGCAAACTAGCCCTTCTGAGTCCTTTGATGATTTTTTTGTGTTTTAAAGATACTGGGGTTCAATTTCCCCCTCTTTCAACAAGGTTTCAACTAGGTCTTTTAATGTCCCTTTGACAGGGTTTGGAACATGCACCATTGGTACTCTAGATATCTCATTTATTACATTCACAAAAAAAGGAATGAAAACCTTCCTAATATTTTTCCTTATTTTCTCTAAATTGATAACAAATTCTCTTACTAATTCATCATTATATTTGGGGAATTTCCTCAGAAATTCTAGCCATCCTACCTGTTGAAAGATAGTTGCCACTTCTTCATTTGCAAGAAGCTAGGTATCATCCTCTGGTTATGACCTCTTTTTAATCCCCATGATTCATTCTTATTCAATATTATGTAGGTTAGTTGAATAACTCTTCTCTTAGTGGTAGAAGTTTTGAATTTGGCTGTGGAACTACTATACTTAGCTATGGAACTGACGAATTTAATTCATTGTATCTCTCTTGAAGTTTTTTTCTACAGCTAGTTTTTACTTTGTTGATTCAATAAGAATAATGACTCTTTATAACTATGCCACAAATTCATTCCATCAATATCCATCTCATTATTTCTCACTTTTAATCATAATGTACAATAGATAACTCATCATACTAATCTTTTAAATCAAGTCTAATCACACATGTGAACATTCAATTTAACCTTTAACAAGTTAAAAACATAACTAATATCCTTAATGATGTAATCATTCAATCATGATAACTCACCATTCCTAAAAAATAATTGAAATAAAAAGGAAAAAAGTTTAAAAAAAGTTAGAATTCCAAAGAAGTTTTTATTTTGAATTAGCCATTTCTTTGAGAAGACCAACTTCCATCACTGGTTTTTAATTGATCTTTGAGAGATTTTTTTTTATATAATATATATATATATTTTTTTTTGGTTTTATAAGAGAATGCCATTTACTAGTTTTCATTCTTTTCCCTTTATTCTAGATCTATTCATCTAATTATTTGGTCATTTTAGAAGAACAAGGTTTTTCCATATGATCAATTTTTTTGTCTGCTTCAATCTACTTCAAAAATTTATCCTTAGTAGGAAGCTTCCTATAAATTTTTAGAATGTGTCCATTGAACAAGAGTATTCTTCTGCTACCATAAATGGTAAGTAACTAAATAAAACCATTGTCAAATATCTACTCAATCTAATAAGGTCCCAACTATCTAGTTCTCAATTTACCTTTGAATTGTTGGTACTTAAAATCAAACAGCAATGCCTAGTCTCCTACTTTGAATTTCCTTTCCTTGATATGTGAATCATGCCATTGCTTCCTTTGATCTTGTATTATCTCTATTTGGTGAAGTGCTTCCATTATTAATTCATCCAACTCATTAATTTGAAGGATTCTCTCCTTTTGAGCTACATCCAACTTAATTTCCACCTTAGCTACTGTCCTCAATGTATGTAGTTCAAATTCAATAGGTAACAAGGGATTTTTCCCATAGACTAACTCATATGGTGAAAACCCTATTGTGGTTTTCCAAGTTGTATTGTAAGCCTAGACAACTTCAGATAGTCTCTTTACCCAATCTCTTCTTACTTCAACTATTTTAGTGAGGATGTTTTCCAGTTCTCTATTTGTTACTTCAACTTGTTCATTTACTTGTGGTTGATAAGGAGATGACTTCCTATGATTTATCTAATAATACATTGTGAAAGCCTAGATCATAATAGACATAAATTGTAGTTCCTAGTCTGAAACTAAGCTTCTTGGTGCTCCAAACTTTACCATAATTTTGTGCCAAAGGAAATTAACAATTGCTTCTTTAGTGGAATTTGTTAAAGCCTACACTTCTACCCACTTTGTCACATAATCAGTACACACAAGAATGTGATCTTTTCAATATGAAGGAGGATTACAGGGTCCAACAAAATCCAATCCCCATCTCTCAAATGGTTCAATCACTACTTGAGGTTGTAGAGGCATTTCATTGGTAAAGGTTGGTTATCCCATCCTTTGACAAGGATCACACCGCCTGATATATGTCTTCACATCTTTTTACAGAGATGGGTAATAGTAACCAATGCTAAGTATCTTGTGAGCTATTATTTTCACTAAATAGTGTCCTCCAATTGGTTCATCATGACATGCTTGGAGGATGTCAAATATTTCATCTTTTCTTACACACCTACATAAAACCAAATCAGGACCACATTTAAATAGCATTCCATTTAACCATTTGAACTGTGCACTAGTTTTGATTAACTTCTTTATTTATTTTTTAGTGAAATAATGAGGAAACTTCAATCTTACAAGATAATTTTACATGTCATCAAACCATGGTGTATCAGCTAAAATAACAAATAATTGTTCATCTAGAAAGTTGTCCTTGACTGGATCCTTCTCCCCTGTAGTGGTCAGTCTTGATAAGAAATCAGCTACCACATTAGATTTACCTAGATTGTCCAAAATGGTAATATAAAATTATTTTATAAGTAATAACCATCTAATTATTCTACCTCTAACCACTATTTTATTCATTAAATATTTAATTACTGAGTGATCTGTATGTACAAATATTTTATACCCTATAATGTAATGTCTAAATTTATTAATTGCATAGATAATAGCCAGATATTCTTTTTCAGTGGTAGTGTAAATTATTTCATTGGGAGTAAGATTTTTACTAAGATAGGAAATAGCATACATTTTTCCTTCTTCATCTTTCTATCTCAAAACTACACCAATTGAATTATTTAAGGGATCAGTTTGGATGTGAAAAGATTTCTCCCAATTAGGTCATCTCAATATTGGGGCAATTACTAATTTCTCTTTATTTTATTCAAAAGCATGTTGACACTTTTCATCCCAAAGAAATTCATAGTCCTTGGTAAGCAACTTAAACATGGGTGCAGCTGTTTTACTAAAATCCTTGATTAAGTGCCTATAGTATCCAACATTCTGTAAAAATGACTTGATATATGTGGGGGTTTGAGGAATAGGCAAGTCTAAAATAATCTTGATTTTGTTTTGGTCAACCTGAATTCCTCTTTCTGAAATATGGTGCCCCAATGCAATCCCTTCATCAACCATCATCAAAAATTTCCCATGACTAAGATACAAGTGATGTTGTTCACATCTTTTTAATACTCTATCCAAATTTTTCAAGGCATCATCAAATGTATCTCCATGCACAGTAAAGTCATCCATGTATACCTCTACATAGTCATTTGTTAGGTCTACAAAAATTACTAATACAACTCTTTGAAAGGTTGCAGGAGCATTACATAGTCCAAATGGAATTTCCTTGTAAGCAAGGGTACCCCATGGATAAGTAAATGTAGTTTTGTCCTAATCCTCAGCAACAACTCTAATTTGATTGTATCCACTAAAGCCATCCAAGAAGGAAAAGTATTGTTTAACTAAAAGGTTGTCTAAGACTTGATCTATGAATGGTAAGGGAAAATAATCTCTCAGGGTGGATTTGTTTAGTTCCCTATAGTCAACACAAATTCTCCATTTTCTATTGTTTTTAGGGATAATTACAAGAGGAGACACTAACTGGCTATCTGAGATAGGGTAGATAAAACCTACTTGTAATAGTTTTTCAATTTCTTGTTTGACTATATCCCTTAAGGCTAGATTAATCCTTATCTAAGGTTGCCTAACTTGTCTAATGTTTTCAATATAAATGTGATGGGTGCAAATACTTGGATGAATTACCTTCATGTCTCTATAGTTCCAAGTAAAAGCTTTAGTATGATCCTTCAAAACATCAAATAGTTTGGCTTCTTCATCATTCTTTAACCAGCTATTAATATTCAAAATTTTACTTGGTTGAATCTCAACATGTTTGGTTCTAGTATATGATGAATTGATCTGTTGAAAGGGTTCCAATAACTTGTTTAGTGGACATGCATGTGGTAACAACATACGATATGTAGTAACATCTCCAAAAGTTCCTTGAGATATAATGCTAGGCAAAGGACAATAGGAAGAGTTATGATACTTATCTTGTTGTAGGTTGAACTCCTTATTACTTCTATTTTATAGAAATTATTCATCATTTCTTGATATCTGTAAAGCTAAAGCTATAGATCCTTCCTCTCCCCAAGAGAAATCTCATTCCTCTAGAGAAAAATTATCTTCATTTATAGGGAATTTTTGTTGGTGTGGTTATGGAACTAACTGTGATGTTTCTGAAATAGATTTTGTAAGTTCTAGAACTAAGCCCAACTACTCCAATGATAATTGGTGTTCACTCAATGGAGGATTAACCATATCTTCTATTTCTCATGCATGATCCTACAATGTTATCATAGCCAAAGAAGATAGATTTTGTTCATTAATATCAAGACTATCAATGCATAATTTCTCTTGATTATCAATAAAAGATTGTGCAGAGGGATATAATGAAATTTCCTTAGAATTCTTACCATTTTAAATAGTCATATCACCTGACCTAAAATCAATTAAGGTAACAACTGTAGCTAACCATGGTTTTCCCAAAATAATCGGATAACCAAGTGTTTTACCTTTTGGCTACAATATAAGGAAGTTTACTGGATATTCCTATGACTCCACCATTACTGCCACATCTTCAATAACTCCTAGTTTTGATATATACTAATATTCCATCTACAATATGGTGTTAGTAGGTTGTATGCCTATTACATTGATATTTGCTCTTAAATCAAACAAAACGTCATGTATATCTTTATTCCTTATAGATATAGAAATAATAGGGCTTCCAGAATCTCCATATTTGGGATGTAGGAGTTTTCTTGCTAATAAATCAACAAGTATCCCTTCTACCTTAATAGTCCTAGGGTACTGCTTCTTTCTTCCAATTTTTTTAAAACATAATAGTTTGGTTAACTTTTTCAACTCTAGAATATCCTTGATTTTTTGTAACAATAGTATTTTAATATTCAATCTTCTTAGTTCTTGCACCAATTTAGAGTCCTTAATTTATATGGAATTTTTAAATCTTTCTAGAAATGGAATCTCGATAGAATTTCTTTCTGGTTCCTTATCTTTTTCTTTTTCATCTTCCTTAGGTGAAATCAAACTAGGGGTTTCAGTTTCTTTTATCATCTCAGTGATTATAATTGGTGGACTGCTAACTATTTTTCCAAATCTTGTTTGAATGTTTTTATAATCCATTGCATTTAGATCAACTGATTTTTTTAGTTCTATTTTGTATACATGAGTTGTTTGTTTGTTTCTTGGGTTTTCTATTGGTTGTGATAGTATTTGTGTTTGGACTACATTTTTACCCTATGGATTTTGTGCTAGACATCCGATTATGGCTTGTTGGTTCTAATTTGGATATGTTTTCCCTTGCACACAATTACTAAGGTCCCATCTAGGTTATGGCCAAGCATAAGGATTTCTTTAACCAGCCCAAGGTTGTTGATGTCCCTGAGTATACCAAGATTGAATTACCCAATCCTAAGGGTGCCATGTTGGTTGAGGGACCCAAGGTGGTTGTCCCCAACTTTGTGGTACTATTTGAGCTATCCATGGCATCATCCAAGGATTAGGAGCTGGTCTTAGCATAAACTACCCTTGGCTAGGTTATCTCTGAACAAAATTCAATTCTTCTATGGTGGATGACGTACTAGTTTGTTTAAGCTGATTTTTTATGAGTGGAAGAAGAGAATAAACATGATTATCATGTTCTTTAGATTCACAGACAAGACATACTTCTATTTTATCCAAAGGACATTCCCTTATTGCATGCTTCTTCCTACATCTAGGATAATACATGGCTAATGGTTCAATTTGGGAATTTTCTTTAGCTTACAATCCATCCATGGTGGAGGTTAATTGAACTAATATGTCTATTTTAAAGTTTTCCAATTAATCCATCAATTTGTTTATATCTAGATTTAAATTTTTAACCATTTTTCCCTTTCTAGGTCCACCCCTTGTCCTTGAATAGTTTCTACAAATTTATATGATTTTGTCCATTCTTAATTGAGTAATGTTTCCACCACCAATTAAATCAAGGGTTTCCCTAGATTCATCATCTAGTCCTTTGATAAAAATGGTTTTACTTAATTATTCTTGAAGTAAAAATCTACATCTTTTGCTCACAAAGAGGAATCTATCTAAATAATCTTCCATATTTTCATCCTCTTCCTATTTGATTTTGAAAAATTCTTCCTTTCAATTTCTTCCTCTACAATAATCTTGATATTTGTCTAAGAAGACGATTTCCATTTGGTCCCAATTGGTAATAGAATTAGATGCTAATCCCATAAACCACCTCATTGTTGCATCCTTTAGGATAGATGGAAACAACTTGAGTTTTTAATTATCTATCTTGCAATCATAAGTCTGACATACTAATTTAAACTCAAATAGAAATTGGTTAGGATCCTTAGATGACATTCCTCTAAATGTGGGCAAGTGTGCAGGTGAAATGTTCTTCATAGTGGTTTCATCATCCTCCAACTGAATGAAATAGGTAAAGTTTCTCTCAAGTTCTCTTCTAACCTCTCATGTCATCTCTCTAGTATTTTATAGTCCCTTCTCCTAGTCAATGTGGTATGTGGTCTACTTTGGGGATGGTGAAAATTCAGGGGTAGGAGGTTGACTACTCAATTGAGAATCAAAACTTTCCCTCAATGGATCTTGAGAAATAATCCTCCTCCCTAAATTTCTACTTGCTTCTGGTGACTGATCCAAAAATTCCAAAGATGGAAACTTTGCTTCTTGTCTTGTAGGAGATAATGGTGCCTCCAATTCTTTCTCAACTTCCTTATTTAAACTAGAGGATGATCGAAATTCTTGTTCAAATATTTTTGGGAGAAATCTACCCTTGGAGTCTCTTCGCCTACTCATAAATTTTGTGATAACTTAGGGAAGATTTCTTCAATTACTAAATGTATGATTTTTGTTCTTATTGACACCTAATTATAAAATTCTAACTAGCCATCCCTAGCAATGGCACCAAAAATAATGGGTGTCATTATTCCCTTCATTTAATCAACTCTCTATTGATGTCATATTCAACCAAGGGTGTGTCTAAATCTATATACAACAAGAAGAATCTTAGCAATTTAGTAATTGATTGTAGGTATTTGAATTTTTTTTTGGGTGGGGGGGGGATATATAATGTCTTAAGGAATTCTTGGTTAAAACCTTATTGGAATCAAACTATGAAAATTTGCTGGAAGTAAACACACATTACAGAAATGAATTGCTGGAAATAAACACACTTTGCATAAATGAATTTGTTGGAAATAAACACACTTTTGTAGAAAGAAATATATTATTGAAAATGAATAAACTTTATAGAATTAAACACACAATTTAGAATGCTTGGAAAATGATTGCAAATAAATGAGAACTTAATCTAGAACACCTATAGGGACAAATCTATAAAAAAAATTAACTTAAGGAATTGAAATCATTTATAAATTTAATAGATCTACATATTTGATTTTGAAAATAAAATATAAATACCAATAAAAATAAAGATCCTGGTTCTTGGAGGAGTGATCCCTTACTCCACCTAGAAACAAGATTGAACAACTTAATTTTCTCTCAAAATAAAAATGGATATTTTATTGATAAAATGTTCTACATTACAAAAATGTACTAGATCTATATCAATCTATATCTATCCTTATTCCTCTATTCTTCAATTAATACCCTTATTCCTATATTCTTCCAGGTATGTATATATTCCTCTTTCTTGTGGTGCATTGATGGCCGTAACTATTTCATGGATACGATGGAACTGAATCATGCCTCGAATAGAAGTTGAATTAAAATTGGGATAGATGTATAGATGTGTGATAAGTGTCTTAGATTTGTAAGTATGGAAATTAGAAGTCTTCTCCTGATTAATAGGATTATTGATTTTATAGATCACTGGCTATTTGGAATAGATCTTTATCAATTCTCAAACTTTAGAAGAGTTTTGAAACTAAAAGAAAGCATTCCATGTCTAACCATAAAAGTTCTGATAATTATAGAACTAAATATAGAGTTCTAGAAATAAGTCCAAAATTTTCAAAACTAAATCCTAAAGTTCTAAAACTAAGTTTGAAAGGTCCGGAACTAAGTGACAGAACTTGTAATAGTGTGGTGGAGTTCTAGAATTAAGCTGTATTGATTCTAATGTTTCCAAAAACATGTAATCAACTTCATATTTGTTCTTCAGCCTGATGATGACCTATTTTATTACAAAACATGAATTTTTCAAAACACTTTGTTAGGAATTATATAGATTTTAAACATTAGAATCAAAATCAATGAAAGATGGATAATTACATCCTAACTCATATCATATCAAATAAAAGTCACAAAATGTAGTCAAACTTAATAGAAAGAGAGAGTAAGATGAGGTCATTTATTGTACATTTAATAAGCATATCCTAGCCTCATCAAAAATAACGTACTATTTTAGTGAATTGAAGGCTTGTTGATAGTCCTTAGTCCACTTAAAAGATGTATCTTTCTTGAGAATATGGTGAAAGGGTTGACATCTATCTAACAACTAAAAGATGAAGCGATGAATGGATTGGAGCTTCCCCTATAGGATATGAAGTTGCTTAAGGTGATTTAGAGGTGGAATGTCAAGTATTTATCTAACTTTGGTAGGGTATACTTGAATTTCTTGAAGAGAGATGATAAATCTAAGAAGATTTTCAAATAGGACCCAAAAAACACATTTCTTGGGGTTCAATCAGACATAGAAATGGATTAGGCACTCAAAGATAATTTTGAGAACTTATAGATGATCCTTACAATATTTTTATTTCCTAAGGAGATCATTGACATAGTATTATATGATTTTATGGATGAGATCATGGAAGATGTAGGTCATCACACACTAGTAGGTTGATCCAGTGTTATTTAGACCAAATGGCATAACCCTATAACATAAGGTTCCCCATGGGGTGATGAAAGAATTTTTATGTTGATCTTTAGGGGAATTCAAGATTTGATTATATCCCAAAACACCATCATGAGAGATAACATCTCATTACCAGATGTAAGATCAAAAATTTGGTTAATGTTATGTAAATGGAAGTCATCCTTTGGATAAGCAAGGTTGAGGTCATGATAGTCAACACAGAGGTGAATCCCCTTGTGGTTTTTGTGATGTTAATGATATTACAAACCCATTGGGGATAGTTAGTGGTTTGAATAAAATTAACTAACAAGAAGTACTAGATATCTTCTTAGATTAGAAGGGTGATATGAGGGTGTATCTTGCAAAGCTTTTACCTAACAAGATTAGCATTAGGATGGATGATGATGTTATGGATAGCTATCAAAGGGTTGATTCTGGGTATGTCTTGATAATAACAAGTGAATGAAATGATTTGATCATGAAGGAAGGAAGCATAATCATGTTTCTTTGAGGAATATAAATACCAACAAAAATGAAGATCCTAGTTCTTGGAGGAATGGGCCCTTGCTCCACCTATAAACATGATTGAACAACTTAATTCTCTCTCAAAATAAAAATGGATATTTTATTGATAAAATGTTATGCATTAAAAAAATATACTAGATATGTATCAATTTATATCTATCCTTATTCCTTTATTCTTCAATTAATACCCTTCTTCCTATGTTTTTCTAGGTCTATATATATATATATTCTTCTTTCTTGTGGTGCATTGATGGCTATAACTATTTCACAGATATGATGGAGCTAAATTATGCCTATAATAGATGCTGAATTAAAATGTGGCTGGATGTACAACTGTGTGATAAGTGTCTTAGGTATACAAGTATGGAAATCAAAAGTCTTCTCTTGATTAATAGGATTATTGATTTGATATATCACCAGCCATTTGGAATAGATCTTTATCAATTATAGAACTTTAAAAGAGTTCCAAAACTAAAATAAATCATTCCATGTCTAACCATGAAAGTTTTGATAATTTTGGAACTAAATATAGAGTTTTAGAACTAAGCCCAAAAATTTCAAAACTAAATCTAAAAGTTCTAGAACTAAGTTTGAAAGGTCTAGAACTAAGTGACAAAACTTGTAATAGTGTGATGGAGTTCCAAAACTAAGCTATATTGATTTCAATGCTTCCAAAAACATGCAATCCACTTCATATTTCTTCTTCAGCCTGATGATGACCTATTTTATTACAAAACTTGAATTTTCCAAAACACTTTGTTAGGAATTATAGTGCTTTTAAACATTAGAATCACAATCAATGAAATATGGACAATTATATCCTAACTCATATCAGATCAAATAAAAGTTACAAAATACAGTCAAACTTAATAGAAAGAGAGAGTAAGATGAGGTCATTTATTGTACATTTAATGGGCATATCCTAGCCTTATCAAAAATAAGGTACTCTTTTAATGAATCAAAGGCTTATTGATAGTCTTTATTCCACTTAGGAGATGTATCTTTCTTGAGAAGATGGTGAAAGGGTTGACATCTATCTGACAACTAAAAGATGAAGTGATGAATGGATTGGAGCTTCCCCTATAGGATATGGAGTTTATTAAGGTGATTTAGAGGTGGCATGTTGAGGATTTATCTAAATGTAGTAGAGTATACTTTAATTCCATGAATAGAGATGATAAATCTAAGAAGCTTTCTAGATAGGACCCCAAAAACACATTTCTTGGGGTTCAGTCAGACATGGAAATGGATTAGGCACTCAAAGATAATTTTGAGAACTTATAGATGATCCTTATGATATTTGTATTTCCTAAAGAGATCATCGACATAATATTTTATGACTTTGTGGATGAGATCATGGAAGATGTAGGTCATCACACATTGGTAGGTTGATCTAGTGTTATTTAAACCAAATGGCATAACCCTATAACATCAAGTTCCCCATGGGGTGATGAAAGAAGTTTTATGTTGATCTTTAGGAGCAATCAAGATTTGATTATATCCCAAAACACCATCCATGAGAGATAACATGTCATGACCAAATGTAAGATCAACAATTTGGTTAATGTTATGTAAAGGGAAGTCATCCTTTGGATAAGCAAGTTTGAGGTCATGATAGTCAACACAGTGGTGAAGCCTTTTGTGGTTTTTATGATTTTAATGATATTACAAACCCATTGGGGATAGTTAGTGGTTTGAATAAAATTGACTGACAAGAAGTAATAAAGATCTTCTTAGATTAGAAGGGAGATATGAGGGTGCATCTTACAAATCTTTTACCTAACAAGATTAGCATTAGGATGGATGATGATGTTATGGATAGCTATGGAAGGGTTGATTCTAGGTATGTTCTGATAACACCAAGTAAATGAAATGCTTTGATCATGAAGGAAGGAAGCATAATCATGTTTCTTTGAGGAATCTAAGGTTTGACCAATGTTTACAATGTGAGGGTTATCTTTAGTATGCAAGTTGACATCGATAGTGGATTTGTTCAACATGGTCTAGTTTTTAGGAGGAAAGGATTTTTGGATAGAAGAATTCCTTGTACTAAGATAAGTGAGAATGTAATCATTATCTTGATGTTGGATGGTGTGGATGGTAGGAGAATCATTTTCTACCATTTTGGGATGAATTAAAGGAAAATTTTTAGTTTATTTGACCTTTTGATAGGTTAGGGGGGCCAAAATAATGATATTGACTAAAAAATAAATTAGAAAGGATGGTTTTGAAATACTCAAACTTTGAAATGGATAGGGTTGGTGAGGATGGAATGTCTTCCTTATCAATGGTGGCGATGGGTTTGGGTTAATTGATGGGTTCTTCTAGTGGGATAAACTCAATGCTAAATAACTCATGAGGTTTCTAAGTTTTTATCAAAGATAACTCATGTGTCCCATGTTCATAATGACTAAGCTTGAATCCATTTTAGGCACATTGATGAATGTATAATTTGGAAAATTCTAGTTTGTCTAAATAGGAGAAATTGGAGGTAAATTATTGGATAAAAGAGGTGGTGGAAGACTCAAGAAGTGGATGATCAAGTCTCCCATAGATGAAGTTGGTTTGGTGGTTGAGAAGCTCAAAATTAATGATGGTTTTGATATTGGGATCATAACCAAGATAATGGTCAAGGTTCCCATACTATTTGGGAGTAGGGAAGGCATCCAAGGCCAAAAGATGATACTCTCCTAGTGAGATATGTTAGAACGTAGGTTCCAAAGGGTCCTCTATAAGGATTTGAGAAGAAGGGATAGATGATCTAGTTGAAGATTCATAAATATTTGGGGTGGATTTATTGTTGGTGAGGTGGATAACTGAGGAAGTATAACATTATTTAGTTGATATGTCATGTTGTGAGATGAAAAAGGACTAGGGTCAGCTTGTATGCTAATGACCTAAATTTCATGTTCAAACTTGACACATCAATTTAAGGTAGATAGGACATAACTCATGGAGTAGATCCAAGGGCATCCATGTAAGACATTGTAATGGAACTCACTTTCTATGATGTAAAAGAGCTATAGAAGCATGTGAAGTCATAACTAGATGTGGAAGATGAATGTTCCCAAGGTTGTGACCATAGTATCATTAAAGGAATGGAGGACCATTGTGGTTTTTGACATGATATTCTTTGGTAGTTGTAGTTGGTCAGTACTAGCTCCCCCATCAATCATTACCCTTTTGATGCATGTTTGATTTATGTATGCAGTGATGAAGATGGGAGGATTGGGATCTTTATGATAAATAAAAGATATTTCCAAATCTTTAAATGTGATAAGGGTGAAAATATGAAGAGTTCAAACAAAATCTACAAGAGGTTAAGGGTACTCAAATTAGACCTATATAGAATACAAGGCCTATATAAATAATTTTGGTAAATATATATTATAATGACTCGCTAGATAGATTTAGAAAGGTTGGAGGGAGAGGCACCCATAATTGATATTTTTGGTTTTGGTGAAAGTGAAGGTGAAGGCACTTGAGTCTAGTTATAAGGTTGAAGGGTGGAAGGATATGTCCATAGAGTGGAAACTTTGGCCTTTCCCTAATCATTTTGTTGGGCTTGAGATCAAGTGACTATATGAATAGTGTGGATGAGGGGAAGTGTTGGGCTAGAAGGCTACTTTAGTTCCTCCTCACTCTTGGATGATATTTTGTGAGTGGGTAAGTGTTGGATAGGTTCATTTTTTGGTTGGGTTGATAATGGGCTTAAGAGAGGTTCCCTTTATAATACATTTTCCTCATCCCATAAGTTATGGATAAGTACTTAGAGAGATTTTTAGTTATATGTGTCATGTCTACGTGTCCTATGGTATGGGCAGATTAAACTATATTGAACTAAGATGTTTTAGGACTTAACGGTCAAAGGGTTTTATAGGTTGTACATTTCAGGAAGATGTTTATAATAACCTTTTTAAAATGGTTAAATAATATTTGAACAAAGGTGTTAAGGGTTATGGGCTTTTAGTTTTCATTGTGGGAGTTTTCTTTGAAGTAGGCTTCACTATAGGAGTTATGGGTGGTATAATATTTTTGGTATGTGGGTTTGTTTGGGATTTCTTGGTGTTTTATGGTTTTGAGGTGGAAGGTTTAAAGGTGAAATATTTAGAGGTGGATGATTGAGATGATGCAAGTTTGGAGATAGGTGGGTAGGTAGAGGTAGATAGTTTGGTTAAAAATGATGGGGAGTTTGATTTTTTGGAGGGGGTAGGTAAAGGTAGAATAAAATGAAGAAGTTTAGCTTGGGTATATTTTTGAGGATTCACCTTATTGATTCAAATATGAGATCCTAATCTGGAATAAGGATGGGGTCCCAAGATAGAAGGTAAGAGAGAAGGGGGTGGTATGGTTTAGGTCCTAGTTGGGAGTTTGGGTGGATCTACCTTCTTGGATGGTTTGGTTTGGTTAAGGTTTTATTTGGTGTACTATATGGGTTTAAATATAAATTTAAATATGGGTTGATAAGGTTAGGAGTAGGAAGTATCCCTAGGTTCTTGATAGGTTTGATTAGAGAGGTGTAATGTGATTTGATAATTTTGGATAGACATGGTTTGGATGGTTATTCCACTATTTTGGAGGGAGAGGGGTTTGATGAAGGGGTATAGATGATGATAATTTTAAGGTTGGATGAAAGTGAGGTTTAAGTTTTATGCTTGTTTAGATAGGAGATCCCAAGATAGTGCCAAAAGGTGGCTTGACCTATATTGGGTTTAGAATAGAATTATAGGCTTTAGACCAGTCTAGATAAGGTTTTTTAAATTTGTTTGGTTCTTTGGCAATTATATTAAAAGATTAATCCCATAGGTTAAGGTAAGGGAATTGTTTCTTTACCCTTGCCCTTGATGAAAGGTTCTAAGATTTAGGAAGATGTTTCCTCCATAAAAGGAGTAGATAAGGTGATCTCTCTTGTGGAATGGTTTCCAAAGAGAAAGTGGGTGATTCCATGATGGGGGAGGAAAGAGTGATGGAAATGGTTTCCTCCTTTGGTATTTATATCAAAGGAGATGTGGGTAAGTCCATTATCTCACCAAGTGAAGGAAATGAGGTGGTTTCTTCCTTTTTTGGATATCAAAAGAAATGGAGGGTGATTTCATGACTTTAGTAAGTGGAGTAGAAAAAGAAGTAGTTTAAGTAGTGGTTTCATCAATGATAGGCTCACTAATAATTACATTGATCGTATTGACCTCATGAGAATGAGATGATTTTGATTTTTTTACATCATGGTAGGTAGAAAGGGCATGATTAGGAAAAGGTTGTCAAAAGATGTTAAGTGACTAATTTGAGGGTGCATTGGGATTGTCCAATGTAATTTCTCCTTTATAAATCAAGTTTTAGACAATGGTTTTGAAGGTATTACACCTACTAACATTATGTTCCATGACCTAGTGGAAAGCACATTAATCATTCTCATTGTACCAACTAAGTATAGGGTGAGAAGCATCAAATTATTGGGGAGGTTTGATGAAGAGAAGCTATATGATGTTGGATTTGAGCAACTTGACCAAAACTAAATCTTATGATTCTCCTAGTAGAGTTTATTTTTCTGGGGTAGCTTGGTTTTGATTTTGGGTTGGTTGATTTGGTGAGTTAGAGGAGTTGGTTGGGTGGGGTTGATTGATAACCAGAGGTGGAATAATTTTAAGGAAAACCATGTTTATTGTTGCCTTTGGTTGGTGGTTTTGGATGGGGAGTGTTCATTGCATTTGAAGCTAGAGTTTTTATTTCTTAGTTTCAACTTCCCCTCATCGATGGCTTTGATTTCTAGTTTGTGTGCCATGGTGAAAGCCTCATCAAAGGTTTTAAAAGTTTAAACTTGTAGAGTGGGGGAAATGTGTTTTGCATAAACCTAAGATAAAATTTCAATCAACTTGGGTTAGGGCAAATAGAAAGAGAGTTGGTTGATAATACCTATCTATTGAACTACAAAATTGGTAATTGATTCATCATCAAATTTCCTGATGGAGTAAAGGTCAGTTATGGAGACATTTTTAGATATATCAATCAAAAAGTGGTCTAAAAAGGTTTGGGTGAGTTGGGAAAAGGAAAGTATGGAGTGATTGGTGATATAACTATACTAATCTAATTCTAGTCAAAATAAAGACATAGGAAAGGTGTGAAGGAGAAGATCAACATTGTAGGCAATCAAGTAGCAAGAATACTAAAACACTCTTAGGTGTTGTTGGGGGTTCTCCTTAATTTGTATTGTAGAAAATTTGGGTAGTTCCCATTGAGGATGGTAAGGTTGTATAGGGATAAAAAGGTGAATAGGTTCATTAAAGATTTAGTATTAAGATAAGAGGTTGTGATCCCTAGAGATAGATGACTCTAAGTTGGTCATTTTGTCCATCAACATTTTGACCAAATCTATTTGGGGTTGGGGAGTTACATAATTGTGTGGTAAGTTTTTTTGTGGTTAGGTGGATGTAATATATGGATAACTAGTAGAATTTTGAGAAGATACCACATGTAGGTATGTGGTTCTTGAGGGTTGTGATGATGCCATATAAGGGTTAATGGGCATAAGAGGTTAGGTAGAGGATGGAGCTATGTATCCTTATGGAGTTAGAACATAGCATGGGTAGGGTGTCATAGGTATTTATTGAGGATTTGATGTGGTTTGGTTTAGAGGTATGATATTGATGGATTAGGGAAATGACATGGATTGGGTTAGAGGTATGGATGGTTTAATTGGTTGGGGTGAGTGGTAACTCTAGTACTAATAGGTGGTAAGGTAGAGGGTATAAAAATCACAACACTTTGAAGTGGGGTGAAGATTTGTGGGTTGGTAGTGATAAGGGGAAAAGTGAAAATATGGGTAGAAGATATCCCCATGGTGGATGGAATATTGGTAATAAGAGGTGAGGTTTATCCTATGTTGGAGGGGTTGCTAGTTGGTGTAGGGGGTGTTTGGTTATTGGTTTAGTTATTTGATTGAGTTTAGATGGAGGTAATGGATAGGTTATTGGTGGAAGAATATGTTTGAGTGATCATAGGTTGGGTAGAGGTAGTGGAAACCATAATATGGGTAGGCATCCCATGAGGTGGATCACTAGGATGAATTGAGGCAGTGGTCCAGTAAGACAAGGTGTTGAGGTAATGTTGGAGGGCTATAGGATTGTTATCAAGGAAAGTGGTGAAATATGCATCACCTTGGACAACTATCTGAGCCATGGTAGGGGGCATATAAGGATGGGGAGAACCCTCAATATCTAAGGCATAATCCATAGAGGAAGAAGAAGAGGAAGGTGGATCTTGGCTAGTTTGTTTCCTCAACTATTGTCTAGTAAAGACCATGTGAGAAATAGAATGAAATAAAAGAAAGCTCACAAATCAAACACAAAAAAAATAAAATAAAAATATATCAAGGTAATAAAAAACATACACTAAAGTGTGTTTAAAATATTAGGGTACCTTTTATCTCACTTTTATATTATCCCTTAGTTGGAAAGTGTGAAGAAGAACTTGGTTTGTAGAACAGGTACTAGAAAAAATGTCTTTGGTTGGTTTTAAGTGTTTAAGGTTATCAAAAATATCTATGTTGGAAAAAAATATATGGCTTGGTATTGTGTCCTATCCCCTCACTTCACACACCACATTGATAAGGGTGTCGGGTGCTTAGCTAATATATACTGATTTCCAAAATTTAGACTCAACCAAAGAGCTAAGTTTTGGTTTCTCTTCTTGGTAATGACCTCCAGCTAAGATAGCCAAAGGGTGAAGGTGATCCTCTAGCAGATGAAACCATAATCAAGCCTTATGTAAATATTTAAGATGTTTGATTTATTTAAATGGGTTGGTATGGTGTGTGATAAAGAATTGTAGCTATGATTAAATTACTTTGCCTTTAGTTTTGACAACATGAGATAAACATGCAAGTAATCAATGTATGAAACATCTATTTTATACCCAACATAAATTTTGATTTCTTTATATAAACATAGAATAGGGAAGAAAAGGGTGCCTGGATGCTACTAGGTGCCACTGGGCATGTCATTATGTTTCTCTTAATTCTAGTTTATTTTCTAGTTTAAGAAGTAAGAAACTAAATATGAGTATGGTAGAAGAACCTATTTGTTTATGTGTGTATGATCGAGATGATTGTGAAGAGATCCTTGTTTTCTTAGGAAGAATGACCTATAGATAAGAAAGAACTAATGTAAATGGGTTTTTAGATGGATAAAAAGGTGGATTGCCTAGTGTGAGCTAGATCCAAGAAGCGTGAGCTTCCTAAGAGGCTATCAATCCATTATTTTAGAATAGTTAAGTTGAAATAAATAAAGATGAAGTACTTGTATCAATTGACAAAAAAAATTGAAATGGAATACAAGAACAAATGAATGTCTAAGTAATAAAATGGACTAATTATAGAGATTAATAGGTCAATACTAATGATAAATAGGTTGGGTTGGGTTCAAAACATAGTTGGGGATTATATGAATAGGTAAAGAGACAAAAAATGAAATTTTGTTGAGTGTAAGTAGGTGTAAATAACTTGTTTTTATTTACTACCATAGTGACCATCAGTGGTTGGGATGATCATCAGTGGTGAAGGTGACTATTAATGGTTGAAGGCGACCTTTAACAGTTGGGTGACCATTAGCAATTGAGGGTGACCATCATTGGTTGGGTGACCATCAGTGGTTGCGTGACCATCAGTGGTTGAAGGTGACTATTGGTGATAAGGGGGACCATTGGTGGTTATTGTGGGTTCTGAGGGTGTTCATAAAAGGCTACATAATGGTTAATAAGTGATTGAATATCTAGTTAAGGTTAAGGGGTTGGAATATATTATGTAAAAGGGTTTGATTTAGATAGAGATGTCAAAAACCAAATAAACAAAATTGGAAATAGAAAATGTACATAGTTCATTATTTGATGGATGATGATAGATTGAGAAATAATTTTGGAAAAGTAATGGTACTTTTCCTAAAATATAATTTTGGCAAAGGTTTGGGTCTCTATTATAGTTGTTGACTTGCTGAACGGAAGACCAGAAAAGAAGTTATTGATGCTAAAATCTCTTGGATCTCTAGATGAATGGATTATTAATCATTTTTTCACCTCCTACTCCTCTCTTTTATAGGCAAAATAGATGGAGGTGTAGGTTTTATAAGGGGTGAAACTTGTTACACAAATTTAATTATTGATGCATTAAATCATTACATGAATAAAATAATGTTGTGTTTGGGTTCACACATAGACCAAGTTTGAGTGTTCATGTGGTAAGGACCTAACCATCATCAGTAAGGGTGACCATCAGTGGTCGAGTTTTGAAGGTCAAGTGGGGTGAAAAGGGTAGATTAGTGGGTTGGTTTATCTAGTTTTCTAACTTGACTCAGGGTCATGCTCGAAAGCTAGGTAATGGTCCAATGTAGGGGTGTTTTGACATTTAGAACTATCATGTGTAGTTTTTTAATAGCTACAATAAGCATAGTAAGGGATTTTCAAAGAATAAAATGGTCCTATATTCTTAAATATTTAATGGTAATGGATGAAATATAGCTTCCCCCTCAAGGCATCAATTGTAAAAAAGGTTAAGAAAATGATCCCTCAAGAGGAATTGAGGGGACTAAACTGATGAAAAATGATGGGGTGACAACATAATGATGTGGCCAAAGTTGATCAAAATCATTGAGAATGCAAGTGGGATGGTGTACAATGGTTTTCCCAAAGGTAGTTATAAGCATTTTACATTGATAGTGACAAACATCATATGATAACACAATGTTTTTCCCAAAGGTGGTTATAATCATTGAGAATATGGAGCTGCCCTAGTTATGGTAGACAAACAAGATAAAAACATGCCCCTATTTGGTAGAATAAGGTGAATGATTTTCCTAAGTTTATTATAATCATTAACCCTCAAATTGGTGAAAACATAATGATTTTCATAAAGGTAGTTAGAATCATTGATAATGTAGATGGCATGGTGTAAAATGGTTTACCCAAAGTTGGTTATAAGCATTCTACCCTGATTATGGAAAATAAGATTGATGGCTAGTGATTGAAAACATGATGATGAAAACTTGGTACAGATGGTAAAGATGAATTTGGATAACATGTTAGTAGGGAGATGCTCATCCAAACTAACAAATGTTGGAATTATTTCATTTGCTTAATTACTCTATTTAGGATATGATTGGGATTATTATTGGTGTTAGTGTCGAGGAGATATCAATACTTCATAATTGTGTAGGCTTCTCAAATATTATTTTTTTTGTAGCACACGATGGTAAGCATCATGATAGAACACCATGAGGACTTGGATGAAATATGCATAAGGACTGATTCCCATGATCTAATACTCAATGTAAAATAATGAACCAATGATAAAAACCATGATAACAATGTTGATGTATTAATATGGATGGATTCAAGAATAAATACACAAGGAATCATCCAATGAATGCACATAAACTAAATGAAGGCAATAGTACTAAAATCAAACAAATAGGCACACAATCAACAAATAAAGAAACAAACAATAGTTAGTCCCAATGTTAGTATAATTAACACAATGAACATTTCCCCCCTAAAATAAATAGGAAATAACTTAACAAACAAACTTAATGGGGGAATGGAAGAAAAGGAAGTGGGTGGCCAAGTTGTCTCTAGATGCACTAGGCAAGTGGATGTTGCCTACATAGTTCTATGGATGTTAATATCCAACAAAAACTTTAGGCTGAATGTAGTTCTCCCAAGAAATGGGATAGAAGAAAATGATGATATAAAATAAACATGATGGATGTGATAGAAGAGTAGGAATGAAATCACAAAATGATGAGAGCATGGAATAAAAAGACAAAAAGGATGGGAAAATTAAATGACAAGTGATTTTATGTGACTTAGTGAAGGTTCCCAAAATCCTTAAGGCAAAGAAGTGGTTAATGTTTTTGGTTTTTGTAGATGGTTTCAAAATTTTGTGGAATTTTAGAGTATCTCAACACAATTGAGAATGACAAGATACTAAATAGTCCAAAATCATAAAATAATGAGAGCATTTATAACTTGAATGCATACTCATAAAAAGGTAAGAGTGTATAAAAAAGGGGGACTAATCTAACCCCAATAAGTATTGATCACGTCCAACATAGTCCCAAAATGGCTTTAGCTCATAGTAGTTACACCTTATAGTGTAGGAATCTAACTAGTGTAGAAGCCAATTCAAATAAAATAGGAAAAGTTGGCATAGTGGAATAGTATGATATAATAATGATAAGGTTGGTATTTCAAGGAATGATAATAAAATTTGACCCTAGTTTTCCCATAGGTAGGTATAACTAAGATATAATAAATCAAATCAATGATACTAATTTGCCTATAAGATGTTATAATTAGAAATAAGATCAATGAGATAATGATTTGCTCATGTAGGTGGATATAATTAGGATCACATAAACAAAAATTATTATAATGAAATAATAAATGAAAGATGAAAACTACCAAAACTTGTATCATACTACTCTAGAATACTACCTTTGTCTAGAATTATTAAAACAACTACTAAAACTGATATGATTCTTCATGCTAAAAGCATGAAACTAATAGATGAACAAAGGTCAAATAGGATATGTGGGGAGTGCTCAAAACATTCTAAGTTGATATAGTGAAATGATAGGATAGATAAGTGATAGGTAAAGTGATTAGATGGTAAAATGATAGGATGATAAAATGGTATAATGGTATGATACAAAGAAGAATATTGATAATATGGTACAATTTGAAATGGTCTTCATAGACAATACACCAAGTCACTCAAGTGTAGTACTATTTGAGGTGTATAATTTTCATAGGATCATGAAGTTCATCCTTTTTTGGTGTGGTGAGCATGTATGCTCCTATGACATAGTCTACAATAATGATGATAGGACCAACCCAATTGGGTTTGAACTTGCCTTTATGCTTCTTTTTAGCCATGGTATTATTTTGTTTCTCTTTGAGGACAAGATCACCAAGTTAAAAGTGTCTATGTTTAATGCACCAATTGTAGTGGCCATGGAGTCAATTTTTATATGCTTGAAGGTGAGTTATTATGGTTAATAATTTCTCATCAAGTAACTCTAGCTCTTGCAAGCTAGTTAGTCGATAGTCTTCCCCATCTAAGAGATGATTCAAAGAGATGTGTAATGATGGTAACTCAATCTCAATGGGAAGACTGGCCTCAATGCCATAAACATTTGAGTATGGCATGGCACTAATGGGCGTGTGGTGATTGTTACAATACACCCATAGAGTGTGGAATATATTAAGGTGATAACCATGGCTGGAATCATTAACAATATTTTTAAGGATGTTGACAATGGTTTTATTTGATGCTTCTACTTGGCCATTACCTTGAGGGTAATATGTTATAGAAACATGTTGATTAATTTTGTACTCAACACATATAAATTCAACATCCTTATTTTTGAATGATTCACTATTATCAAATATAATGTTAGAGGGGAGACCATAGTGGAAAATGATATGGTTGAAGATGAATTTGGATATTTGCTTTCCCATCATGTAAGTAAGGGGTATAGCTTCAATACACTTAGTGAAATATTATGTGGTAGTAAGGATATGTTTATGGCCATCAAATAAGGTGGGGTTTATCTTCTGAATGAGATCAAGGCCTCATGTAACAAATGGCCATGGAGTCAACATTAGTTTCAAATTATTTGTTGGGGCATGTATCAAAATGACATGTCATTGACATTTATCACATATGTAACTGCATCAACATCCATCATTAGCCAATGGTACCTAATACATAAGAGACTTTTGGACAAGACTACCCCACTAGTGTGAGATCCACATACCCCTTCATGAACTTTCCATAATGCTAATGTAGATTTTTCTAAAGGTAAATAATGAATTAAAGTTCCATCAAATCTATGGTGGTATAAGGTTGGTCCAAGTAAGGTATAAGGTTGGGCATTGTCGATGAAGGCTTTGGTTTATTTTTGGGATAAGTCTAGTGGCAAAACATGGTTGTGTAGGTAAGTGTATAGGTCTAAATACCAAGTAGAGTTGGGACTAAAAATATCATAGATCATTACAATGGTTGATGGTTCATGAGTTGGCACTAGCAAATTTTCAATTAAAAAATGGTAGTCTTTTGTCGTATCTACATGTCAAATCAAAGATCCAATGGTAGCCATGACATATATTGTTTTGTTAGTTGCCCTTAATATATGTTCAAATTGGATGTTAATAATCTACTACTTGAGAGTGTTGACCATGGCCATATAGATAACTAGCTTGTCATATTTTCTCTAAAAGTGGTTTGTAACCTGATTGATGATTAATTGTGAATCACCATAAACCTTTAGATGAGATATGTTCCATTATATGGCTTGTCAAAGTCATGATACAAATGATTCATATTTAGCCATGTTTTTGGTATAAATAAAGTTGATTTTGAATGACTTAAGGATTAAATCCCCCTATGGAATGATAAGCAAAAGGTCTACCCCAATCCATGTGCCATGAATGAACCATCAAAATACAGCTTCCAATGTTGCTCCTCAAGAGGTGTGTCGATCATGGTCATAATGGATTAGTTAGGAAATTTGAATGTGAGTGGATATATCTTTGTAAGGGGTGTTTCAACAAGCTAATTTACAAAAACTTGTCCCTTGATGGCTTTTTGGTTCACATATTCTATCTCAAACTCACTGAGAAACATGATCCATTTGGCCATGTAGACTTGTTGTGCTATTTTGGATAGTAGATACTTGAGAGGAACTAATTTTTAAATTACCATGGTCTTATTGTTCAACATGTAATGTCATAGTTTTTGAGTTGTGAAGACCATAGTTAAATAGGATTTTTAAATGGGTATATAATTTTTCTCATATACAACCAGTATACATCTTAGATAATACATGAAATGTTATTTTATATTTTCATCATGTTGAGATAGAAGTGCCCATAGGGCTTTGTTTTTCACTGATAGGTATAAAAGGAATGGTTTTCCTAGCATAGGAGGTAATAAAACTAGTGGATTTGCTAGATAGTCCTTTAGCTATTGAAAATCTTTTTGACATTCATCATCCTAGATAAATATGACATTATTATTCAAAATATGTGTAAAATGATGACACTTGTCAACCAAATGAGATATGAAGCATCTAATAGACTATATTTATCCCTAAAAACTATGGAAATGCTTCAAAGTGGTCAGTGGTAGCATTTCTATTATGGCTCATACTTTGGTTGGGTCAACTTCAATGCCTTGGCGAGACATAATGAAGCCAAGAAATTTTCTTGAAGTAATGCCAAAAATACATTTATTAGGGTTGAACCTAACTTTATACTCCCATAGTCACTCAAATATCCTCCTCAATGTTGCTAGATGAACAACCCTAGAATTTGATTTACCTAGTATGTCATTGACATAGTCTTCAATAATGTCATTCATCATATCATGAAATATGACTATCATGGATATTTAATAGGTGGCCCCTACTTTATTAAGACCAAATGGCATAAATTGACAATAGAATGTTCCCCACTGATTGGTAAACATTGTTTTATGTTGGTCTTCTGATGCTAGTTAGATCTGATTGTAGCTTGATAATCCTTCCATCAGATAAAGCATCTCATAACCCATTGTGGAGTCAAAAATCATGTAAATATTAGGCAATGAAAAGTCATCTTTTGGGCAAGCTTTGTTAATATTCCTAAAATTAGTATAGATTCTGATTCTTTCTAGATTTTTACTAATAGGCACTGCATTAGAAATCCATTCAAAATATTCTATTGGTCTAATACATCCCAATTCTAATAGTTTATCTAACTCTTTCTTTACCAATACAACAGTGCAAGGATGCATCTTACGTAACTTTTGGTACACTAGTTTAACATAAAGATGTACCATAAGGTGGTGAACAACCAAGGTAGGGTCCAAACAAGGTATGTCAAAATATGACCATGAATATATATATATATTCCCTTGATAGGGTAGTTAAGACCTCATGTTCCTCCTCAGTGAGATATGTACCTAATTTTATCCATTTTGGGTTATTTGGAGTCCTGATGTTTACCTCTAAAGTATCTTCCACTAGAAGGGTCGAACCATATTCAAGAATAGTGGCCAAAGATTTAAAATGTTTGGCTATGTTAGAGTATTCTATTATAATTAGTTCTTTGAGTTCTCATAGACATCATGAATCATAATCCCCAATCGGAGGGATGGCCATGTAACAAACATTGGTGGGTGGGAACTCCTAAATGATGTAATCAAAATCCTATTCTTCTTTAAGACTAAATTTGGACCCATAAGCAAGTTCACCATCATTGGTATTATAAATTATTTGATCAAACGCTTATTCTTCTTCAAGGCTAAACTCAGACCTATAGATAATTTCATTATTGGTGGTCTCCTAGTCTATATTTGAATAAGGTTGAACACCCCCATCTAATGGCACCTAAAATACAGTTTCACCACTAGACTGGCCTTTATCTTTACTTTTTCCTTGGTTTAAAAGAACCTCAAAGAGGTTTTCACTTTGGGACCTCAATGTTTTATTTAATTTATCTTAGATAAGGGTGTTTTCCCACTCTATAATATAGGCTTTAGGATACAATTTTATGGAGAACCCTTTTTTGTGATCTCCTAATGGAACATTATTCCTAAGGCCTAGAAAATCATAAAAGGCCTCATCATTTTAAAACTCATCAACCAGCACATTAGATTTTTATTAACCCCAGTCTATCATTTGGGGATAATATAATGGTAGTCAGTTATGATAAATGACTTGTTGAAGGGTAAAAATGGCATTATTGTCAAACAAATTAGTTTGGCTAAGTCATTGAAATGGCTATGATCAGAATCTACTTCACCATTGGCATCATCATCACTAGTTGTTGGCAATGGAGCTTAAATTAGATACATAGGGTCACCCCCAAATGGTTTAAATCCAATTCCATATGTTCCTTTGTACTTATTCATATAAGTTGTCTCAAGTGTTCCCTACTAATTTTGCTTGAGGCCTCCTCTTTCATAGTCTTGGTTTTCCATGATCTGATTAGGAATGGGATACTTAGAATTTTTGTAACAATCAGCCAATTTTTGTTATACAACCATGATTCATCACCTTCAAGAGGATATTATTCTTGGCTAGAGGCTAGTATGAAAATGATAGGTGTTGGATCATGTAGATGGCCTTTGCCCTTTTGTTTTCATTGTATGAGTGATTTGGATTTTGGTCTTCCAAAGGACTTGCAGTTTTATGGAAAATTTATAATGTGAAAGGTGTCATGGGTCAAATACTCTCTTAGAACATTAGCTGAGATGGTATAATGATTAAACATTTTAAGAAGTAGCATGTAGGAAAGGGAATCAAGGGTATCAGGGTCAATTCAGTTGTCCACTAGTAAATTAATAAGTATTGCTTTCCCCTTGTCCTACTTCGTGACTAGATTCATGCCAAAATGGTAATTATAGCTCTTGAATTTAGACTCTAAATGTTTACAATGCTTGTATGGATGAAAATATGCTAGAATAATAACCTCCCTCCATGATTGGAAGAAATTGATACACTGGTCCAATGTTGATGGGACTACATGAATGTCATGTAACCAAGGTCTACCCAAAAGAATGTTATATGACAAGTTGAGATCTAACACATGGAAAAGTGTATCATGGGTTAAGGGCCCAATGATAATTGGTAAGCTAATAGTGCCTTGTGAATCTCATTCTTCATTATTGTAGGATTTGATGGTGATTATTTCTACATGAAGATTTGCTATCATGTACCCAAGAAGCTTGATGAGATTAAGAGACATAATATTCAGACCCAATCCATATTCTATAAGGACATGATTTACTTTGTGTCACTTTAAGTAAATGTAGATGTATAATGGATTATTATGTAGTGGTATAAGGGATGACATATCACTTTAGTTGAAGGTTACTCGTTGGGTTGGATCTAGGTGTCCAACCAAATCTTGAAATTTATTAGGAGATATGTCACTTGGAACTGTGGATTAACCAAGGAACTCTGTCAAGATCTTTTTGTGGATGGTTGAAGTACACAACAAATCTAAAATGGATATTTGTGAAACTGTATGGTAGGTCTATTGGTTGGTTCCATAATTCTAACCTTAGTTTTGTCCATTGTTTTGACATTATTCATTTTGTTATTGGTTCTATTATTTCAACTTTGGTTATTGATATTGTTGTTATTGATGTTGCACTAGCCACTATTATTATTATTTTGTTGATTGTTATGTTGGGGAAAAGGGTTATGATAAATGCCAAGGCTCTAATTAGATGTGGAAGCTACACTATCTAATGTGATCTTTCCATTTTCCAACATATTTTAAAATACATGTCTAATTTGCACAAAATGTTGTAAATTATGGAAATTAACCCTATGAAAATTATAGAACATTTTCGGCCTATACCAGTCTAGCATGTTAGCATCCTCACAAAATTATTCTTTCTAAATAAACCATATGATCAAGTTAGCTATTCTAAGTTTGTGAAATACTAATTCAATGGGTTCTCTAAGGTCAATAAAAGCATAATGAGTAGGTATGTTTCTCCTTAGAGGAGGAGGGTTTTGCAAAGGCATAGGTTATTGAGTTTGTTGCATTAGTTGTGCTGGTCTAATTTGTTGTGCTTGATGTACATATTACAACTGTTAAAGAGGTCATTAGTGAGGAATAAGATAGAAAGGTAATGTAGATTGAAAAAATGGTGTTTTCACCATTTGGACATGTTGTGAATCTATTACTCTATTCCCTACAACATTTTTGTTGTGATTGAATTTATTGGGTATATAATTGTTATTGCCATGAGTTTACTATGACGTTTGCACTTGGAATGGATGTTGATTTTGGCCAATATTTTAATTTTGGTTCTGTCTATTTTTTTATTTGAGGAGGTTGGTTTAAGGATCCCTTTGTTAATGAGAGATTTTTCAATCACCAAAACTTTTTCAATGATTTATTTTAACATATGTGCACATTGAAACTATAAATTATATGATATCTTGCTTTGTATATTTTTGGTAAACTCAATGGCTAATTGTTTATCTAGTATATTATGGGTTAATCATCTTACAAGAGCTCTCCATCACTTAGCTTATGAAGCTTTCACTAAATTTCTATTTTTATTGTGTTAAATCTACCAATGAAGTCTCATGCTCAATATTGTAAGAGAAGTGTTGTACCAACTTGTTTGAGAGATCATAAAAATTAGGTAATAAACTCTTGGGAAACTTCAAGAACCATTCCAATTCTTAGCATGCTAGGCTTTGTAGAAATGACAATAAAAGGTATATCTCACTATAGGCCACTAGTTGGAATGCAACAAAGAATTATATTAGATGGGCCTTAGGGTCACCTTTCCCCTTGTATTTGTCAAACATTGGTGGCTCATACCATAAAGGAAATAGTATCAGAAAGTACTCCATGTTGAAAAGGTAAGAACACACATCATCTAAATTTAACTTTTTGGTCTATTTCTCTACTTTTGTGAGGGAAATTATATCCTTCACTTATAATTATTGTGTGAAAACTATTGGGATCATTGGCCTATTGAGGTGGAGGTTGAGTGGTCAAAATTGGATTACTTTGACCAAGGTATGAAGGAGGTATTTACTAGGGAATATTAGATTGGCTAGGAAATGGACCAGGAATATGCATACATGGATTATGGTGTAATTTTTGAAATTGTACTTGTGTTTATGTGATATTGTAGATGAGATTGGGTATGTAGGCTTGATATTATGGTTAGGATGGATGAATATAGTCATACTATCCTTACTAGGGTCAAATAGGGACATGTTGATGACTAGTCATACTTGGCTAATTGAGAGGGAGTTATGAAGAAAGATCCTATCATTAAATAAGTGGCACATTTTAGATGAAAGACAATTGTTACCTAAAAGGTCATTGAGGAACATTGGATCCTCTAGGTTATGTGAATTTATATTGGGAATTGGATGCATGTTGGAGATTTAGAATCTATTGTTGACTAATATTTACACATTATTGGTTAGACATCATTTAGTTTAGGATCAACATGTTAATTTTCAATTGAAGAGGTATGTTCGATGCTACCTGCTGAGGTGGAACATTAGTTTCCTCCTATTGAGGTTGAAATATGTTTTGCCTTTTCTATGTGGGTGTGTTTGATGGTGAATTTTGTTATGGAATATTACTCATCACATTTTGGGGTGGAGTAAGATTCATCACATTTTATTGAGGCATGGCACTGGTCATTAGTTGACTACTTAATCCTTGATGTTGTGTGCTTGTTGAAGTAGGTAGTTGAGAATTAGAGGTAGTTGGATGAGATTAGGAAGTAGAAACTCCTTCTCCCTGAGTTTATGTACCACTCACAATGTTACTTAAAGGCACATTTTGTTATTGATAATTTATTTGTGTACTAACACCACTTTGGTTTAAATTGGATGTTACTAGCATTTTGTTCACTACATTTTTCTCACTATTATGCATAGAAGTAGAAGACACTTCCTCAATGATTGGATTATTGAACATGTTTTCTCCCAAATTTTTTTGTGTAATTGGGTCAAAACCTTGATTCTCTTGACCTGTCAACTCAAACAAGACTCCTATTGAAGCGAGGGACTAAATAAGAGGTACATTTGACATGGCTATATGATTAAAGTTATGTGATAGGTTTTGATATGTTTCGTATGATATCTACATTTGAATGAATTGGTCTTCCATGAGGCCTCTTTTTATGAAAATAATACATAGATATTGATATGACATTAATAGTATGGCATGAGGGTTATTAGAAGAGGATTGTTCATTATTCATATTATAAGACATGTTATAAGGCCCTCTTGGTAGACTTGACAAATTGTCATACCCTACCTTTGTAGTTATGTTCGGATCATAGGTTGATGGCATTATAACATAATAAGGTTTATTTTGAACTTGTTTTACAACTAAAGGTATTCTAACTAAATATTGGGATATTTTTTCTTGATCTTGCTCCGTGTATGCAGGTGTGTTAACTAAATAATTGGAAAAAGGATGTTAACTTTGTTCCCCTATTTGAGTGTTGTATGGTGGATAAGAATTCATATCCTAAACAAAATCATCTCTATAAGGGTCCTGAACAAAGTCTTCTTGTGTGACAACATTTGCATATCTTTGATTATACATGGATGCACTATGTTTATAGTGAGATAGTGAGACATGGTTAACTATATGACAAATGTTTCATAACAAAATGGAATTAGAGTTATGAAAAATATAAAACTATATGTTTGAAAATACAAAGAGGTTAAAACTCCATCTATCTTGGTCTAAGGTGAATCTATATATCCACAAAATTCTATCAAAAGACTTTGGTAAAAGTAACATAATGTCAAGTGTCTAATGTTAAATGTTTCACACAAACAAGGTCATGTAAAATGAACTAAAAATAAGATGCCAAACTCTAATGTCTAAAGACATTACAAATAGGTCTAAACTAGGAAATGGATATGTTTCTAGGTCTTTTTCCAAACATGGATTCAAAATATAGGATCAAATAAGTTATGCTAGGACTTTTGGTCAAACATGACTTTAAAAAATAGACTTGAAACAAAGAGATGATGGTTAATCTAACAAACTTGGAATAGTTTGGAATTGACTAGGAATTTATTTATAGACATAAAAATGATTTGATTGGTATAAAATACTAAACAAAATACACTTTGAAGAAAGACTAATTTTATCAAACAAAGGCATAAATAATAAAGTTTCCTAATTTGAGTAATGAATTAACCTAATTTACACAACCCAAAAGAGAAAGATCTATTAGTTCCTACGTGTTGAGCCCTAAATATAAATGAATCAATGTTTGGATCTAGACTTGTAAAATTTAATCAAAGACTCAACTTAGGTAAACTAGGGTTTTGATGATCAACAAGCTAGGCAAATTTGAATAGCATGATTGTGCTAAACAAAGATACAATAAGGCATAAATGATTGATTCAAATAATGATAATTTGGACATAAGACAAGACACATCTATGAAATAATTTGGGTATAATAATGGAATTATCACTCCCAAAATATGTGATAATGTTATGTTTCAAATACTTCTAAGGCACAAGACATGAAATGATTTGGGCAACTGTTGACCAAATTTGACTTTTTAGTCAAATTAAGGAACCCCTAATTAAAAAATGACTTTTTATGTCTATAAGTGGGTATAATATCTTGTAATGATGTGAATTATAGGTTATTTGATTTCAATAAATTTTTCACTAGATTTAATCATTTGTTTTCTAGGTCCATTTATCATTTTAAGTCATTTTAAAGGTTAAAAATGGTAAATTTAATGCTTTGTACAAGTTTATTGGAAAATTTTCAAGTGTCAAATATTTTTATCATGTTACATGTGTCATATGAGGTTTTTATTGATTGTCACTAATTTAAAATTGGTAGGCTACTCATAAAAAGGTAGTTTTCTTGAAAAAAGAGTGAGTTTGGCATTTGTATGGCCTCCTTGGGATGTGTGCCACTTGGTAAACATTTAAATGTGAATATTAATCTAACATACACTCACATAAATGATTATAATGATTTTAAAGTGACATTTACAATCAAAAATTGTTATATTACATCTGTGTCCTTGTTGGCATACAAAAGTGACCTTCTAGTTTTTTCTTGGTACAAATAACACAGGTAGTTTCAAGAAAAATAATTTTGGGAGATTATATTAAAATATGATACCTTAATTTTAATATATGTATTTTGGATATTGGTCAAATATGATTAATTAGCCATCTACATTAAGTGGACTATGCAAAACTACCTACTCATCTGTGCACCCTTCAAGTTTTGCCTTAGTTCAAGCAATTACTTATCATTAAAATGATGAGATTGATTATAGAGGTTTTTTTCATCCATCACTAAAAATTCCAATGTTTTTTTCAAGTTTTATGTTGTTTTGAGAAGCTGATACCCTCAAGTTTGTAGATTGGCCAATTCTAGGTTGATTGGTAGTTTTCCTCCATTTTCAAAGATTTCATGGTTTTATATGGTTATTATAGGTTTATAATATTGTATTAAAATTTATATTAACATCATATAAATTTATAATATCACTTTCAAATCAAATTATCTAGGAGTTACAGTCATGTGTAACCTACCTTTCAATCTACCATGAATGTGCTTGCATACAAATTGCTTGGAAGATAATTTCACATTGAATGGAATGTGTTAGTTATTATTTTACATCCACGAGAGTTTTAATATTATTTTTGGAGAATGAAAATGATTTTAGGAACTATTTTAAGGCCAAATTCTATCTACTACCTCAATCTTACCCACACTGCATAATTATAGTCAAAATCTCCACCTACAGGTGGTTGAACAAGGAACCATAGGTTTTGTATGAAGATATGGAATAATATTGACACCTATTTATGAATTTTTTATGATTAAGGAGCCATGAAAACTCATATGGAAGTTTCAAAATGTCAAAAGGTGGTGTGGAATCATTTTTGAAGGTAGATGACTGATACATGGACTCTTTTCCCTAAAATCAAAAAATAGAGGTCCTAAGGTGTTTTGGTGACAAGATGTCACATGGTTGTGGATAGTGTGAAGACATATATCATATTTAATCATATTTTACATAGGATATAATATTTCCATGCCAATTTTGATGGTCAGATAGTGAGGGAAGGTCTATTGTTTGATACCTCAAACGTGTCACATAACACAGTGAGATGCTTTAGTAACATCTACAGGCTTGAATATGTAAATGACATTTGTATGCCTTTAGTGATAAATAATAGATTAATTCATGGATAAATTAGTTTAATGGGTTATATGACACATTAAATTACATGAGGATCATCAATAAGATATAAAGAGTGATTATTGTTTCCCTTTTATACTTGTAGTCCGTACATTGGGAAAATGATGACCTACAAGCAGACAATGAGCCATTTTGATGTTTTAGTGATGTCCTAAGGGAATTTAATATGAGTATAAGTACAAGATAAATTTTGTGACCTCAAAATTATTAAATTTAATCTTTTATAATCATTAATAAGCTCATTTGAATAATATTGACCTACAATAGGGTGGAGATAAGGGCAAGTTGATTATCTCAGTCAAAGAGAAGGAACTCGGTTTGAGATTTCAAAAGACATGTAAATTTTATGGAGAGTTTTTAGTGATGAAACAAATTGTGATCATATTTTTCAATTCATGATCACCCTAAGGATATTTATACATGATTAAAAAACCCCTCTCAACCCTAAACATACCTATAGGTATGATTAAGCAGTTAACCCATAGGTAATTACCTATGACTAGTTTTGAAGACATTTCAACCCCAAGGTGAGAGTTGGTTAGGATTCTAAATTATTATAATTTTTAAGGATATAATAATATTATGCATTATATTTAGATCCTAACTCATGAAATTAACTCCAAGATACCACACTTTCAAGGCAAGGACATAATTGACAGTGGGTTTTTAGGGTGATGTCTCTAAGTATTTGTGTGGTTGAAACATCAAGGAACAGACTAAATAATTGTTTAAATACTATTTTTTTTTCAATAATAACTCTAATAATACATCAAATTAATTAATACTATAATCCAAAACACCTTTATGGCCTCATAAGCATCTAAATTCACCTACAACCAGGATTATGGCAAACACATAGTTTTGTAGGTCACAATGAAAGAAGGAAAGTTTAGGCATAGGGTTTTAAATTGATTTGATGGAGGAGGTTATAAATTTTTCATATAAATAAATTTAAATTAAATATTTCATATGATTAATCATCATACATAAGGTCTACCTCAGTCTAACATAGTTGACTGTGTATGACCGTATAAGGATAGAGAGTAAGAAAGTTAAGGCCATTGATGTGGATTGGTCAAAATATGGGTGCATAAGTGTAAGATAACTTATAAATTAACTTATTTATTTATATAATATGTTAACATATCATTTTTAGATTCAAAATTTTAATAATTACCTACAGTCAGCGGTCCTTCCAAAAGAGCAACATAGTTAAACAGGATAACACCATCTTGGAAACTTAAGAGTATAAAAGGCTCAGAGTGTTAAGATATTGTTGAAGAAAATATATTATTTTTATGTAAATATATTTATACCTCTTAAAATTTATGAAAAAAAATGAAAAATCTTTGACATGTTATAAATAAGGAAGACACAATATACTTGGAAAGAGTTTGCACATAGTCTCTACTGGCAGGAGCAATCTTGGAATTTATGATTTTGAAGGGTCAAATCATGCAACAAAGAGATCATTTTTTGAAAAACATAATCCTTAAAAATATAATATCCCTCTATAATATATTTTAATTATGATAAAATAAGGTAAGTTCCCCCTATTTTGTCTCAAATAGGGGTACTTTCCCCTTGCACAAACCTACAGATTTGGGAAGATGGGTAGTAAGATGGAGTAAGAAAAAATATGGGAACTTTGATAAGGGGTTTATAAAGTTGTATATCAATTTTAAAATCATGGGAAACCTAAAAGAGAGGTAGATATACTATCATAATTCTTCATACACTAAGGTTTTTAGTTAAGCCTAGGAGCAAGGAATATGCCTAATGGTCCAAATGAGAATATTTGCCATTTAAAATTTAAATTGAGATTTATTATTTATTAAAACATGTCTTTAGAGCATTCAATGATGTTTTTGATCTATATAAGGATATATAAAGTCAATAAAGTTTAATCTAAGTCCTAAAGTGTAGTTAAACCTGTTAGACAAGGGTATGTCTAAATGCCAAATGCGATGGAGGTACACACCACTGAGAGGGGAGGATGAATCAGTGATTTAAATTATTACAATATAACTCCCAAATATTCAAGATAATTAACTAATCATATTAATATGAAATATAGATGAATCAAATAACAAGCATGAATGAAACTATAACACAAATATTTATTTGGGAAACCCTCATGTGGAAGAAAACCCACTCTCAAGTTTGAAAAAAAATGGACTATAGTCCTATATGATTATTAAAAATAAGAGGATTTAGTGAAGCACCTACTTCATAAGGAGCACCAAACCATAAATATGACAAGCACCAACTTGCCTAAGATGTTGAGAACCAACACAAAATCTTACCAAATGAACAACTCTTGAAATTTGATCACTTCTCAATCTAATACAAAAACCTTGCAATAACACCATTCTACAAGTCTAAAACTCTAAAAAATTCATAAAAACCAAGATATATCTTCAACACAATCAAATAACTCCTCAAATCTTTCACTTATATTCAAATATGCCCTTATAAATCTGATAAAGAATCAATATAATAAAAAAATTATGCTAATTCTAATGACATTTTTTATACTCAATCTCATACAAAAATTGGTCACCAAGACCCCCAACAACCTTTTCACAAAGTATTTAAAATCAATACACACACTTACTTGCCTTACTTCATTCACACACAAAAAAGGCATAAAACACCTTATATATATCATTCACTATTATGATTAGCCATCTCAATTTATAATATCTTATGAAGAATTATTCATGTCCCCTAAGGTCATCCATGATACTCTACACAATCTTTCTATACCATACCATGAGCTCATGTCACAAACACCTCACATACAAAACATAGCTCCACTTGTGTGACTATATATGACTAAATAACTATTATTCAAACCTTAAAAATCATTAAAAAATATCTTTAATAGATCCTCAACACTCTCTAATCATCAATAACAATTGGTCTAACCATCTTCCCTATAAACAAACTCAATCACCCAAACTAGGTTCCTTTTTCTAGAAAAACCATCACGGTCAACTATGAGTCAACCATTCAATCAACTCCAAGTGACTAGGAACAATACTACTCTATTGGATAGATGGTATACATCACCTCTAAGATCTTAAACCCATTATTATTCACTGATTATGCCTTCCAATTCCTCTTTTCACTCTGATCACTCTTTCTCACTTAAGACACCTTTTCCTTCATATTAACTAGTCAATTTTAACCATCTAAAACTTTGACACAAAAATATGAATCTTACTAAAAATTTTCATGGCTATTTTAGACAATCCTAAGCTTCAACAATCATCCATTAGATCATCTGGTCATTCATAGAAATATTCCTTAGAAATAAGAATACTATTAACAACCCATTTTATATGGGACCCACACACTATCAAGAGACCAAAAATACTTTCTCAAAAACCTGAAGGAGTCCTCTAAAACCTAAGGAAGCTAACTAGGCCAATAACCAAGCTATTATGAAAACACTTGTCACCTCTTGAAAAGCATACACCTGACCTCTTATCACCCTATACATGTCTAACATGTATATGCCAAGAATACTAAGCTCCTTAGCATGTGACACAAGCCATAGTGCTCAGAACCCCCTAGGCAACCATGCACAATTAAGCCTACAAGGCATAACCTGATCTGCATACCTAATAAAGGCCACATAAAGTCAATCCTTGAGCATAGAACATATTAACAACAAGTCAAACAACATCATACCAAGCTCCATTTAGCCATACAACATCCACCTAGAATACCCATGCACATCCTTGTAAGTATCCCATTGTTCCAAGCACACTATGCCACCATGCTCCATTTCACTAACATCACAAACCACTTTGTCATCACTAATGCCACTTGAGATTAGTCAAAACACATCTACAATCAATATACCAACAAAATGAAGATTCATTTTCAACATGAAATAAACACTCCAATGTATTTAAACATGTTTTTGGGTCACTAGAAGAGGTTTCTAAGATTTTAGAGGTAGAAAAAACATCAAGGAATCCATTCTATACTTAAATATCAATTCAATCTTGTAAGAAGGAGAAGGACAAGCTTGATAGGCCGTATTTTGAAGCTCATATCTTTCATGAGGATCTACATGGGAGCTAAAGGAGTTATGGAATGATATCATGGGTCTTGAAGGACAAATTAATGAAATTTTTTTACAAGTTGGATGTCCAAATTTTATGAATCAACCTTAAGAGTGAAAACTAGCTAAAACCCTTGTTAAACCCTGATTAGGACTAGTTTTGAAAAGTGGATTTTGATAGCTATCTAGATGGAAATTTTGTACTAGAAAACATATTGGACCTTAGAGAGGACTTCCATAGGCTATTTCATAACATGATTAATTATATGGACTTATAAGGATGGGGAAAAAATAGACTTTTATTCACTATTTAATGTGTTTTTTAAGCTATAGGAAGTTTCAAGAGATGAAAGAGACATGGATGGAAGGATTGAAACTTAATGTAACTCCCAATATGATTTTAATGACATGAAAATGTTCCTGAGTGCATCAAATAGGTGTTTCAACTCAACTAGTTAAATCTGGCATATTGCACAAGCTAGATAAAAGTGTGAAAACTTCAAGTGGATGGACTTTTAAGGTGACCCTGATGATTATAAAGCCATGTATGGTATTTAAAATTATCACTCACTCCCTCCCATATATTTTCATGTATAATTGATACCAATTTGGAATCCAAGATTTCAAGGTTCATGGAAGGGTAGTTTTCTAGATAGCAGATGATGATGGCTCTCTTTTAGAGGTTTCCAAAAGACAAAGCATGAAACCTATTGGTTGAATATTTTGTCGATCATCGTACTGATAAACAAAATAGGTCTGATCATCTAAAGTAGGAAGATTGGTCAGCCAAATGTGTAGTTTTACCACATAAAAATGAGACTAATCTCTCCTCTCATAAAGGGGAGGTTCCCTATAAATATGCTATATATATATATATATATATATATATATATATATATATATAAACAAAAAATAATACTCAAGGGTAAGATAAACCATCCATATCTATTTTTTTAGAGATGATGCATGCAAATCAAAGGAGAAATCTTAGGGATAATGATAGAAAGTACTCCTCTTCTTTCAGAAATACCATTCATCATACCATAAGAATCTTCCTAGTAGTAATTGCAAAATGTAACCAAGGATGTAGTAATTAGCAAAATTGAGATGTAGCACAAAGTCTCCACCTGAATTTCCCAAGACTGAGATATGAAAGATAATGAGGGCACAAAGTCATCCCAAGGTCTTTTACACAAAAATAAAAAGAAAACACACGAAAGGCAATTATGGGGGCACAAAGTCTCTCCACAGTTGAATTTAGGACACCTTCCTAACTACTTTCACTTAATTTTGCTTGTTGAATTAAAGGAACAAAAATAATATTAAGTAAAAAGACATAAGAACAGTTTCCCCAACAACAAAGATATCATAGCACAAACTCTGAAAAGTCACTTGCTTTCTTAATCTAATAACAAAATATGATCAACAATCTGAGCTCAAAGTCTCAGTAATGCCTTTCAATTTGGGTAGAGTTTTTTTTTTGATAATCAGAGAGAGAGAGAGCCCTTAAAATAATAAAAGAGAGTCCCTTATATAACCTCTTTAAGAAGGACTTAGGAATAGTAACACATCATATTGCATCAAATTTTGTTAAGAAGACATGCTAGAATTTAGGGGCATTTACCCATTTGCTTTTCTCAATGTAGAGAAACGGGTCATGCCATTGAATGTTTGCATCCTTCAATATCCCCCTATTGGTCTACTTCTAGAAACATATCTAATTTGCAAATGTTTCTAGTCATTTCTCATCATTCCTCCTTTTCTGGTTATTTGAATCAGGTCCTCGATTCAATTTGATGCTTTGTTCTTTAGTCGCTTCTTGCTGGTCTTTTGAGAACCCTGTGGAAGATGACACTTGGTAAATTTAAATGAATTTGATGAGAGAAACGTTTCATTTTTCATTGCTTTGATATTATGTCTCAATAGATGACACATGGTGGCTTCTGATGTGACTTTGAAGATGACACATGGTATCATAGCAGGTTTTCTATTTATTCAAACTTTTCTTTTGGAGGAAAAAGTCTGAAGGAATTCTTTTAGAGAATTTATCTAAAGGAATTGTCTCTTTTTCACTTTTATCGAGGGAAATTTTCTAAAGGAAATCCCTTTGCTCTTTTGGCCTTTGAATTGGTCCATTTGCCCCCTTTCTTCCCTCTGCAAGGGCTGTTTGAGCTCCAAAATGGTCTTTCAAGTTTTTGCAATGGTTCACTTCAGCTTCTGAGTGTCCTCAAAAAGGGTTATTTGTCCCTTGGAAATTTGTCTTAGTCAATTTTATGTGAATCTCAAATTTTGACACATGGCAGGTAACATCCATTGAACTTGTAGAAGCTTTGGATGCCTTTTGAGTATCCAGCAAAAGATGACACTTGGAAATTTTTTTTGCATTTTGGAAACACTATAAAACCATGTGGGAATCATTTTAGATTCATATGGATGGTGCCACTTGGCATGTTCTACTTAACTTACAGAGGACCCATCACAGCATCTGTTTCTCTTAGAAACAAAGTGAAATGAGGCTCGAAAGATGACACTTGGAAGCATCTGCATGAATTCTATCAGGTTTTTGTTTCAGTTTGTTTGTTTCTTTCCTTAGTCACTTTTACCATGGAAATTCCCTTCACAAGGGCACTTGTGTTTTTGACGCTTGGGGCACTCCTTTGAACCTGTCGCTTGAACCGACTGATTGAACCATCTTTGGTTCAATGGTTCCTTCCCTTGTTTCTATTAACCGTTTGAACCAAGATTCTTTGAAACAAGCCTCGTTGAACCCGTTGAACCTTGAACCCATCCTAAAAATGATTAAGTGTTGGAAACTTGTTCTTTCAATTAAACCTACCTGTATAAGCCTTTAAACCTATTGAGCCATAAGTCCTTTGACTGAAAAATCTTGAATAATTCCCAATTTTGAAAGCTTAAAATAATTTTTTGAAATGGGAAGAGATATTTTGGTCTTACAAGACCAAAATAACTTATATGTTGTCTTAAAAATGAGTGACATTTTTTGTGTACAATAGTTGGCTCCAGTTGGGGATTTTTTATCAATTGTAAAAAAGAATTGAAGGGAGTATAATCCAGAATCTATAGTGTCTTCATGTGTACCATTGGGCTATAGAGTCATGTTACCCAAAAAAGGAAGGCATAAAAAATGGAAACAAAAAAAACAAAATAGAATTAAAAACTATACAAATATACATATGCACATATGAAATGATCTGATACTTCAAGAGTTAAAGTGTTTCAGATGTTGCCCACTGTGAGGCAGAGAAAAGAGTGTGCCATCTCGATATTTCAGTAGAAAACTATTTTCACCATTGTGTTGATGAATTATAAATGGGCCTCTCCAAAGGGAGTCAAACTTTTCATGCATCCCTTTTTGTTCTCTACTTTTGTCCCACAGTAGGACTTGATCCCCAATCTAGAAATCAAAATTTTTAGCCTTCTGGTCAATGAGTTTCTTTACCAAAATTTTATGAGTAGCAATTCAGTCCAACACCATGATTCTTTGTTCATCTAGCTCAGCTAGGCACATGATTCTCTTATCAAGAAAGCTTTCATATGTCTGATCTTCAATTGCCTTTGCCAATTTCAAGGCTGACAATTCTAAGGTGATTGGTATCTCAGAATTTATACCATAGAGAAGTTGAAAAGGAGACATACCAATTTCCCTCTTTGGTGTGATCCTGTCTGCCCATAGAGCATCAACTAATGCTTTATGCTATGTCCTTTGATTGTCATATGCTAGCTTCTTGATGATAGTTACCAAGTTCTTACTGCTTGATTTAGCTTATCCATTCCCTTGTGGAAAATAATCAAAACAATGAGAGAGTTTAATTACATAATGGAAACATAATTTTTTAATCTCCTGGGAGGTGAAACAAGCTGCATTGTCAGTAACAATTTTGGATGGAACTCCAAACCTAGAAATGATATTTTCCTTGAGGAAATTGCATACAACTTTTGAATTAGAATGTTTTGTTGGGATTGCTTCTACCCACTTGGTGAAATAGTCAGTTGTTGTAATGACATAATCATGTCTAGCACTTGAAAATGGGTTTATAGTCCTAATAAAATCAATCCCCCATTATTGGAAAGGTTTTTCTATGATCACTAGTTTGAGAGGTAGGGTAGCTAACTTGGGTCTTCTAATAAATTGCTGGTAGAGTTCACATTTTCTCACCCACTTATATGCATCTTGGAAAAGAGTTAGCTAGTAATACTTGGCTCACAGAATCTTGTGAGTAGTCATAGGAGCAAAAAAATGTCCTCCATAGGCTAGATTGTGGAAAGATTTCAAAATTTGGCTTTGTTTCTCTTTGTCTACACAGTGAAGGAATACTCCATCTATGCTTCTCTTGTACAAGCCATTGTCCCAAAAGACAAAATTGGTAGCTTTCAACTTGATATTCCTCCTTCCTTTATAAGACAAATGAGAAAAACATTCACCATAAGTAAGGAAATGAGAAATACGTGAATGCCATTCATTGGTAGTGGAGACAAAAAGGACTATTGGTGTGTCTTCCACTTTAGCTTCTTCATATTGTGTATTTCCTAGCTTATTGTTAGCAATTAATTGACATAGGCCTTTTCCCCTTACCAACTTTGTTGGCTTGATGTCTAGATCAAACTCCTATATCTTTGTAATCTAATTACCTCTTTTTTTCCCAAACTCCTACTGAGTTAATATGGACTTGATAGTAATGTCAAGAACTAAGGTAGTAGTGTGTGAATTCAGGATATAAAAGTGGAAATGTTTGACTACTTTCACCACTACATAAGCATGCTTCTCTACATTTGAATACTTCAGCTCATGGGTTTTGAGAGAGAAACTCATGAAATAAATGGGATATTCCATACCTTCCTTATCCTATTGAATAAGAATTGCTAAAAGTGTATGTTCAGAAGCATAGTTGTATATGATGAAATCTTTGTTGTAATCTAGACAAACCAAGGTAAGGGCATGGGCAATGGTAGTCTTGATATCCTAAAATGTTGACTTGCCTTGTTGAAGGTGGTCTTCCCTTTCATCATGTTCACAATGTGTCTAGTCTTCTTAGTAAATTCAGGGATGAACCTTCATAAGAAATTCACTTTTTTGAATAAAGAGTGAATAGCATTTTTGCTTGTAGGAAAATTAAGCTCTTAAATAGACTTGAATCTATCTAAGTCAATCTTTATGCCTTATTTAGACACAATGTGTTTGAGAAGTTTCCTCTCTGTTACTCCAAAAATAGACTTCTTAGGGTTCAAGGAAATACCATTCTAGCGACAATGCTCCAACACTTGTTGTAAGTCGTGTACATGATTAGAATGATGCTTTGAAAAGATGGTTAAGTCATCAAGGTATACCACTATGAATTTACCCATATCATCTTTGAAATCTAGTTCCATTGCTCTCTAAAAGGTGGCACCAGCATTTATCAAGCCAAAAGGCATTCTTCTATATAAAAATGTACCCCAAGGTGTGGTGAATGTAGTCTTGTGTTGGTCTGCTTCACCAACTTCAACTTGATTATATCTTGAGAATCCATCTAGCATTGATAACATCTCTGAACCTATCACTATTTGAAGTACTTGATCCATAATTGGCAAAGGGTAATTACCTTTCAAAGATGACTGATTCAGATTCCTAAAATCTACACAAATGCAAATTTTGCCACTCTTCTTCCTTATAGGCACTATGTTTGCAATCCATGTGGAATGATGGATTGGGAGGATGATTCTAGTATTTAACATCTTTTATATCTTAGATAGAATAATACCTAATATTTTTGGATTATATTGTCTAGATTTTTGCTTATAGGACATTGAGTCAGCCTTGAGAGGAATGTCATGGTGGATTTCATCAAGTCTGAGAGACTTCAGGTTATCATAATAATAAGCTAAGACATCCATATATTGATAGAGTAAAGTGGTGAACTTGAATCTTTATTCAGGGGTGTAGCACTTACCAATGTTAACCATCTTGGGATTTTATTTAGTAGTTAGATTTACTTGGTCGAATCCCTGAGAGAAGCTTGAATTTATTTGTTGTTATTTGATGAATCTATCATGCTTGTCAAACATTTTCTCATGAGAAACCAGGCCTTTGGGAATTTTATTTCCTTTCAGCTATAAGAATTCTTCATTTATATCTGAACTAGATTCAAAGGTTGATTCATACTTCTGAGGTTCACTGCCTTTAAAACGTAGTTGTTAAAAATTATCTTTCTATTCCAAGAAAGTAGTGATTTGATGATCATCATTGAATACTTGACAATGATCAGCATTGTCAGGAACACTTAGTCTATATACTAGCTCAATAGTATACCTATCTTCTTTAAAATTTGAGTGAGGAACTAAGAGAGTTCTTAAAACAACAAGTGCATCAGATCTATCGTTAGATTCCCTGGGTATGGCAGAAATGTTGAAATCATCAAAGCTTTCAATTTGGTCCCAAACCAAGTTGTGATAATGGTGTAACCTTTCATTCTTTGTTTGGTATAAGTTTCTCACCTGACGAACCACTAATTTATCATCCCCTTTGGCATGAAGGAACTTGATGCCTTTGTCTTGAGCAGCCTTCAATCCAAGCAACAGAGATTCATATTTAGATGTATTGTTAATGTTGCTAAATTATAATTTTTAAGATGAAGGAAACATATCTCTTTGAGGAGATATCAACACAATCCCAGATCTTGAACTAGTGAGGAGTAGCTACCATCAAATTCTAGAGTCCATACTTCATCAGACATTGATTTTTCTTTGGATTTTCCTTCATTAGAGAGGGAAGATCCTTCTTCATTTGTATTGTAACCTACTAGTTCTTATGTTATTCTAGATGAACTGATTATTGGGTTGACACTTTCAAGAATTTTATCAGATGCTTCATGCACTTCATCTGTAGATAGAAATTAGTTACCCATACCTGAGGATTCAAAAATAATTTGACCTTCATGGGCTGATGTTTGAGTGACAATATATTTTGATTCCTTTTTAGGAAGTAGCCTCTGCATGGTGCCTTTGATACAGATTCTTGCCTCAGACAGGTCCATGCTTAGTTCTCCTCCCACATCTTTGTATAAATTTCATCCAAGCAAAATGCCATAGGATTCTGGGACGTCAGCCCCAAGACAATCATCTTGATTCTCTTGTCTGGAAAGGTTGAAAATGCAAATTGGGCATCTTTGATTTTCCCCAACAATGGTACTTACTTGTTATCCATGGAGAAACATCTCCCAAATGTCTTGGTCAGTGTGAGGGCAAGAGATTTAGCTACTTTAGTAAGCATGACATTATCAGATGTGCTTGAGTCTATAATACAATTACTTAGCTTGTGACCATTTATTAATAGGGAAACATAGAAAGGTTCTATTTTCCCAGGGGTAGCTAGAGGAGTAATGACAAGATTATTTAGAATGGGCATGTTTTTTGGGGGATTAGGAGTTACCTTTTTAGCTTCTTGTCTTGTAGGGATGGTTTGGTTCTTGAGATATTGGACCAACTTATCCAATTGATCAGGATTGGATTGTAAATATTCAAATTTAGACATTTGTATTTTTCTCTTCTTCACATGATCAATAATGTCAAATGGCTGAATTGAGCTAGGTATAGAGGAAGGTATTTCAACCTTTTGAGTTTTAGGAGGGATGGGAGGAGGGTTGATTTGTGAAATTGAAGTAGAAGGTGATGGTGAAATTGATGTACTTACCTTTTGGGTGATCACCGGATCCTTTGAATGGAAAGGCAAAGTGGTTCCACGCTTAGTAATTATAATTGTTGGTTGAGGTTACTCCTCTATCTTCCCTTTATCAACTTGCTAGACTGATTGGTTCTTGGACTTGGTAAACACTACATATGATCCATCAAAAGCTTCTCCTTTGCTTCTGGGTTCATCTTGGTAGTTTAGGAAACCAATGTGAGAGTTGCCAAGTGATTCTTCTTGATTTTCTATGAGGAGATCAATGTCATTTTCTTGATTCAATTCAAGTTGGAAAGATAAATTTTATTCTGCTTCAAGATATCCCATTGCTAAATTGGTTGGAGGAGATTCTAAGGCAAGTTTCCCTTGTGGGGGAGGAAGATGATTTTGTTTCCCTTAATTCCTGGTAGCATTGACCTGATGTGACTAATTTGGAAATGTCCTCCTTAGCATATCTCTGTATGAAGGAGCATAAGACATTCCTTGCACCATTTGCTTTTTGAGAGCAAGCAACTCATTTTCCAACTTCTACACCATTAGATCTATGGTGCCTGTAGATGAGTATTCATAAGATGATGAAGGTCTATTTCTATTTGCATCTCTTTTTATCTTTCCTACTAAGATGAGATCATCTTCTACCTCAATGGCCAAATGTGGAGCTGCAGCAAGATCTATCTGACCAACATGTCTCAAAAGAAAACTTACTTTAGGTAACTGAGAATTAATGAAGAAGCATTTGAGATTCTCAGCTGTAGGTCGAGTAGTTATAGGAATTCTATTCCTCAGTTTGTCAAACTTGGCTATGAAGTCCCTCATTGGTTCATGAGGTTCTTTCTTCATCTATATAAGTTGAGCCAGAAGTGCATGTGCATCTTCTATAGGTTTGAATCTCACTTCAAACATAGCTTTGAGAGTATTCCAATCACTTACTGACTGAGCCTGTAGATGATAAAACTAGTTTGTAGCAGCACCTTGTAATGTTTCTACAAATAGCTTGACTGCTACATCTTCAAATTCTACTCCAATTATGCCACAAGTTATGTTGAAGGCTGCAATGTGTTCATCAGGATGAACTTTCCCATCACCATAGAATTTGGGGAAATTCTTCCTTTAACCACATGGGAGCTCATGTATAGGTGGAGTAAGATTGAGAGGACCAAAAGAATTACCCTAGGGGCCTTGAGTTGCCATTATATGACTATTAAAAGGAGGAATAACAAATCTCAGAGGGGTAATTATTGTTAAAGCTTTATCAACAATAGAAGTGGATACTTTATTTGGCAATGGAGACCTGACTTTAGTAGGAGGAAAGATCTTGGTTTGTTTGAGGCAAGATGGTGAAGGAAATGGATCAAAATTACTTCACTGTACCAACTTGAATACAGGGTCAATAATACCTTCAGCCCTTTGGCTATATGTATAACTTGAACTTGCCAGATTGTGGAACAAAAATGGAAAAGAATTGACCTTGCTTTAGTTTGAAGCTTGAGGCTTTAAACTACGTGTTCTTTCCAAACTGGTATGGAGGTGAATGGTAAGGTTATAATAATAATGGGTAAGACATAGAAATGGAATGGAGTCTATAATGGATAATGGTAGAGACTGATTCCATTTGAAACTTGAGGTTTTAGAATGCACATAACTATATCCCCAGTGGAGTCACCAAAAACTATTGGTTAAATATTTTGTTGATCAGCGTACTGATAAAAAAATAGGTCTGATCATCCAAAGTAGGAATATTGGTCAGCCAAATGTGTAGTTTTACCACATCAAAATAGGACTAATCTCTCCTCTCATCAAGGGGAGGTTCCCTATAAATATGATATATATATATATATAGAGAGAGAGAGAGAGAGAAAATATTACTCAAGGGTAAGATAAACCATCCATCTCTCTTTTTTTAGAGATGATGCATGTAAATCAAAGGAGAAATCTTAGGGATAATGACAAAAAGTACTCCTCTTCTTTCAAAAGTACCATTCAGAAAACCACAAGAATCTTCCTAGTAGTAATTGCAAAATGTAACCAAGGATGTAGTAATTATCAAAATTGAGATGTAGAACAAAGTCTCCACCTAAATTTCCCAAGAGTGAGATATGAAAGACAATGAGGGCACAAAGTCAGCCCAAGGTATTTTACATAGAAAAAAAATAAAACACACTAAAGGCAATTATGGGGGCACAAAGTCTCTCCACAATTGACTTCAGGACACCTTCCTGACTACTTTCACTAATTCTACTTGTTGAATTAAAGGAACATAAAATATATTAAAAAAAAGACATAAGAACAGTTTCCCCAACAACAAATATATCATAGCACAAACTTTGAAAATTCACATGCTTTCTTATTCCAATAACAAAATATGATCAACAATTTGAGCTCAAAGTCTCAGTAATGCCTTTCAATTTGGGCAGAGTTTTTGTTTCTGATAATCAAAGAGAGAGCCCTTAAAACAATAAAAGAGAATCTCTTATATAACCTCTTCAAGAAGGAATCAAGAATAGTAACACATCATATTGCATCAAATTTTGTTAAAAAGACATGCTGGAATTTAGGGGCATTTACCCATTTGCTTTTCTCAATGCAGAGAAATGGGTCATGCCATTGAATGTTTGCATCCTTCAATATCCCCCTGGTAGTCTACTTCTAGAAACATATATGATGTGCAAATGTTTTTGGTCATTCCTCATCATTCCTCCTTTTTTGGTTATTTGAATTGGGTCCTCGATTCAATTTGATGCTCTGTTCCTTAGTCACTTCCTGCTAGTCTTTTGAGAACCTTGCAGAAGATGACACTTGGTAGCTTCCACTGGATTTGATGAGAGACACGTGTCATGTTCTACTTCTTTGATACTGTGTCTCAATAGATGACATGTGGTGGCTTCCACTATGACTTTGAAGATGACACATGGTAGCATAGTGGGTTTTAGTTTCTTCAGACTTTTCTTTCAGAGGAAAAAGTTTGAAGGAATTCTTTTGAACAATTTATCCAAAGGAATTGTCTCTTTGTCACTTTTGCTGGGGGAACTTTTATAAAGGAAATCCCTTTGCTCTTTGGCCTCTGAATTGGTCCATTTTCCCCCTTTCTTCCCTCTATAAGGTCTATTTGAGCTCCAAATTGGTCTTTCAAGTTTTTGCAACGGTTCACTTCAACTTCTGAGTGTCCTCCAAAAGGGTTGTTTGTACCTTGGAAATTTGCCTTAGTTGATTTTATGTGAATCTCAAATTGTGACATGTGGTAGCATCAACTGTGAAATAGGTGAGGACACATGGTATCATCCATTGAATTTTTAGAAGCTTTGGATTCCTTTTGAGTGTCTTGTAGAAGATGACACTTGGCAGTTTTCGCTACATTTTGGAAACACTATAGAACCATGTGGGACTCATTTTAGACTCATGTGGATGATGCCACTTGGCATGTTCCACTTAACTTATATAGGATATGTGGTAGCATCTGTTTCTCTTAGAAACAAAGTGAAATGAGGCTCAGAAGATGACACTTGGCAGCATCTGCATGAATTCTATCAGGTTTTTATTTCAGTCTGTTTGTTTCCTCCTTAATCACTTTTGCCACAGAAATTCACTCTACAAGGGCACTTATGTTTTTGACACTTGGGGCACTCCTTTGAACTTGTCGCTTGAACTAACCGATTGAACCAAATTTGGTTCAATGGTTCAATGGTTCATTCCCTTGTTTCTATTGACCGTTTGAACCAAGATTCTTTGAAACAAGCCTCATTGAACTCGTTGAACCTTGAACCCATCCTAAAAATGACTAAGTGTCAGAAACTTGTTATTTTGATTGAACCTTCCTATAGAAGCCTTTGAACCCATTGAACCATAAGTCCTTTGACTGAAAAAGCTTGACTAATTCCCAATTTTGAAAGCTTAGAACAATTTTTTGCAATGGGAAGAGTTATTTTGGTCTTACAAGACCAAAATAACTTTTATTTTGTCCTAAAAATGAGTGACCTTTTTTGGGTACAGCAAAAACAATGAATGTATAGGCATGTATTATTTTCATAACTTTCATTATAATCATTATAACTTTTCTTCATCAGTTATGGTATGTTCAAACATGCCTAATCATGAAGGTAGTATTTTGGTTCAAAATGGGGAGATTTATGCCACTTTTCATCAAGTTTATGACTTGTATTAACACTCATATCTCCTAACCTTTCATGGTTCATCCAATATCATTCACATTCATAATTAACTCATCTCATATTGAAAATTGTCCTTGTGACCATTACATTTCTCTTGTCTCTCTCTCAAACTCTATAAGAGTGGGCCATTTAAGATTTGTAGTGGAGGCTCCACCTAAGTAAGGCAAAGCCCTAGTCATTTGTATACATTTTGATAAATAAAATTACTAAGTGTTACCTCTTCATGACTTTTCATAAATGTGTTCCACTTTAATTATGAATCTTGTTTAGTGAATATTATGGATTCTTAGCATGTGGTCTCATTTTTTCACCTTGTTTGTAGTTGGAAAACTTCTTCTTATAGAGCATGTGAAGTGTTTTAGAGTATGTGAAATTTTTAGTGAGTTAGTATTTTCATTAGTTCCATTAAATTCATCTTGTCTAGTCCTTATATATTTGAACATTCATTCATGACCTCACAATGTAGCATTGATATGAGAAGATGAAGATTGAAGGAGTGTATTTTTAGCTTATTTCTTGGTCTCAACTATAGAATTCAATTGGTTTGAAGTCATCAAATTTATTTTTTGTATCACCCCATTAGTTTAGATTTGCTTTCAGTTATCTCTATCTCTTTTCACCCTCCAAAATTAGTAGTATATTCAATCCTAAGTGGTACATCAAGAGAGCTAGCCCTATCTAGATACTCACCTCATGCCTTAAGATACCCACAATACTAGAGGTGATTCCATTGTGCCACTTGGATGAGGATATATTTTCATCTACTCAAAGGGTGTAAATCCAAGTGATAATATTTTTTGGCATGCTTGGTGGGACTCTTATTCCAAGTGATTGAGAGATTTTAGGTGTTGTCTCACAATAATCAGCCTTTGAAGGCATCTAACAAAGCATCAATGGTGACTCCAAAGATACATCAACTGGTAAAGAAGCTAAGGTACTCCATTTGAATATTGTTTATAACCTTTTCTTATGTTCCTAATTTCTAGTGAAGTTTCATGGCTGACCTTGGATTTTATTTTTTCTCTCTACAAGTTGGAAAAACATATCCATCTTATCTCATTCCCTATCAATATGAACATGTTATTTATCAAAAAAATTATAATCATTATCAATCCCAATATAACCATATTCATCCTTGTCATGAGTTGTATCAATCTTATAACTAGCCTCATCAATGTTTTACCCCTCCTATTTAACCTATTACTTTCTCTAATCATCCCATTTCCACTTTCAAGAAAGCACTTTTGGGTTATGAGAGATATATTTTGGATCTTAACACACAAAGAGGATGTGGTATAGAAGTTCCAAATCATGACATTCAAAAGGTAAGAGATGCATTGGAGTTGGTTAAGAGAGAATAGGTACCTATTGAGAGAGCCAATTGGCAAAGGCTCACAAGTGAGATTATTGATGTGAGTGGTTTAGTCTCTTCTTTAGAGGATAAGATAGAATTTCATGAAAGGCAACCTCACCATACCTATAATCATTCATATCCATTTATCCAAGTTTCATACCATCCATACATGACCCCTACTCATGAGTCAAATCAATCTCATCAAAGTCATCCTTTTCCAAATTAGTTAGAGGAGAGAGTGGAAAGAAGAAACCTTGTGTTTGAAGATAATCTTGATAGGCAAATTGAATTGGCTAATATGCATTTACACTAGTCTATGTTGGTAGAAAAATAAGTGGATTTAAAGCCTTCATTTCATTCTCACATTTCACCCCCACCACCTAAAAAGGATAATATTTATCCCAATGTCCTAAGTTGGAACAAAGTAGTGGACTCATGGGGAAAGAAGGAAGAGAAAAGTCTTGACCAAGAGTGTGAAATTTTGAAGACTTCTAATCCTAACATCCTAAGTTAGAGAAATACAATAGGGTGATGTGGTAATAAATAAGATAGAATCACTTTCCAAGAGTGTGAAGTGGAGAATGGATTTGATCCTTTGAAATTACCTCCCACTTTTCCTCAAGAAACTTCTTCTATTCCATGGTATCCTTCATGCAATCCTTATCTCCATGATGATTCCTATCAACTTCAAGACAAGCTTTTCCAAGAGATCCTAGCAAATAAAATAGAGGAATTAGAATAAAACATGATATATCTAAGTCAAAGTGATATAGAAGGTTTAGACTAAAAGGAAGATCATATGCCTAAACACACCCCATCCTCCCTTCCTTAAGAACTTCCCAAAGAGTCTCTTACCTTGCATTCTGAATCTGACTTTGAGCTCTATATTACACCTCTACCAAATAGTTCATTTTTTCCTTACCCCATCACCCTTTTCCTTGATATACCTATGGTGTGGGAACCAAAGAAGGATCATCTAGTTGATGAAGAAAGAGAATTATCGCTTGAAGAAGACCTACCTCCTTGGTAGCCTCATTGGGCTAGATCACATGATTTCAAGATGCTTAGTCTTGGCATCACTATGAAGGAGGTTGAATATATTTCAGCCCTTGACAAAAGAGATCAGATTATGATAGTTTAATTTCATTTTTAAATCACTCAAGAGGTCCTAAGTGTTGAAGAAGAGATGAGTCCTTATAGTGAATCTCTTTCCTTGGTTGATGATGAAGAATGTTTTCTTTGTGTTGAAGAGCCTATCTTAAGAGAGGAAAATGAAGAAGAAAATGTTCAATTCATGAATTATCAATAATACCTCATGATTTTTTATAAGGAGGAGATTACCATATGGACTCCCCTTAGTAAACAAAAAGATAAGTAACAAGTTTTTTCCTCCATATTTGAAGTGAAATGTGCTATCAAGAAGGGAGAAGATTTTCAAGCCATACCTCAAGAAGTGGAAGCCTTAGAAGAGTCTCATGAAATAATGATGAATTATATAGATCTTGAAGATGATCAAATCAAGGATGAAGAAGAGGTAACTTATTATGTGAAAACTTTAGATTGGTTTGATAAATAAGGATGTCTTCCTTTTTCCAAAGAGCAAGAAATAATTATTAACACTTTCATCACCTTGAAAGATAACATGGATGGACTAAGAGAGGTTATTAATCATCCTTTAGATGAGTTTTTTTAACTCATGAAATAAGGTTATAATCCTCTCCAAGGAGGTTATGAGTTGGTCAAAGATGGAGAAGGTAACATTGGTACACAAGTAAGTATGCAAATGAAAAACACCCTTTCAAATATATATTTTCAAGAAGCATATGAATTTGATTATGACATGTTTAAAGTCATAAATATTGGATATCATCCTATAAATTAGTTGGGAGAAACAAATTAGATTTGGAAAGATGGAGCAAGACCTTATTGGCCTCAATCTTCCAAAGAACATGAAACCAATCCTCTTGGAGACATGCCTACTAATGAGATACAAGTTGATTATGAAATGAAGAGTGATAAAAAAATGAAATGTGTGAATATGTTCAAGAGGAGTATATATAAATTGGAAACTTTTTAAAGGATGATCTACTTGAGATCATATCAAGTGAAGTGTCAAGGAAGAGGTCTGGTTCATAAAACACTTAATTCAAAGAGAAGTATGTTTGGCACTGTGTTTCATCTCACCATGAAGATTATTCAAGAAGTTTCCATTTTGAACATGGAAATGATATATGTTTAGTTTCTAGTTTTTTATAATAGGTTTTTTTCCTATTCCCCTAAGTGTTTATGCACATGTGTGTCTTGTTATGTGTTTTTTTTCCTTATGTGTGCATCTTTGCTTTGTGTGGTTGAGGTAGTCACCAGTGTCTTGTCTTGATCAAAGGTTTGAATTCAATGGTCAAAGTTATCTTATTTTTCTTAGTCATTAAATGAATCCATAATCCAAATAGATTATTAAGGCTATTGGTTTAGTTAGTATAACAGTCATACTACCCCTATGAGTCACCAATTTGTTGTCAAACTTTTATTTTTTAGTCAAATTGGGGTAGCTCTAGTAGAAATATTGAATTTTTAGGTCTATAATGGGGTATAATATCTTTTCATGAGGTTAATTATAGGTTATTTTATGTCAATTAATGTTGTAATAGCTTTGAATCATTTGTTTTCTAGGTCCATTTATTATTTTAAGTCATTTTGAGGGTAAAAAAATGGTGTGTTTAATGCTTTTTACAAATTTCATGGAAAATGTGAAAGTTAAAAAAAAAATTCTCATGTGAAATGTGTCCTAGGAGGTCTATATTAACTATCACTAACTAAAATTTTTTAGGTTACTCAAAAAAATGTAGTTTTCTTGAAGAAAAGAGTGAGTTTAGCATTTGTACAACCTCCTTGGGAAGTGTTCCACTTGGGAAACATTTTAATGTGACTATTCATCTCCCATAAAATCATATACATGCTTGTAATGATCTAAAATTTCCATTTCTAAGATAAAACCATTATGCTACATCTTTATCCTTCTTGGCATATAAAAGTGACCTTTAAGATTTTGCTTGTTATGAACAACAAATTTAGTTTTAGTAAAAATATTTTTTGGAGATGATATTAAAATAGGAGACATTATTTTAATATATTAATATTTGAGATTGGTCAATTGTACTTCATGAACCATCCATTTGAAGTGGAATGTAAAAAACTACTTACTCATCCATGTACCCTTCAAGTTTTTCCTTAGTTTAAGCAATTATTTATGATTAAAATGATGATATTGATTCCAAAGGATTTTGGACACCATATATAACACTTTAAATTTTTGGTTTCAAGTTTGAAGTTGTTTTGACAAGCTGATACCCTTATGTTTGTAGATTGGCCCATTCTGGGTTAATTGGTAAGTTTCCTCCATTTTTTAGGAATTTCATACTTTGTCATGGTTTAATATGGTTATGATAGGTTAAATATATATTTTTTTATATTTATATTAACCTAATTTCACTTTATAATCTCTATTTCAAAGTAAATGCTCTTAGAGTTGCAGTCATGTGCAACCTACCTTTCAATCTGTCATGAATATGCTTGCATACAAATTGCTTGGAAGATAATTTCACATTAAATGGAATGTGTTAGTTATTTTTTCACATCCATGATAGTTTTAATATGATTTTTAGATAATTAAAATGAGTTTAGGACCTATTTTAAGGACAAATGTTATGTTTACTACCTCAATCTTACCCACACTACCTAATTACAGTCAAAATCTCCACCTATAGGTGGTTGAACAGGGAACCATAGGTTTTATATGGAGATATGGAGTCATCTGGACACCTATTTAGGAATTTTATATGATTATAGAGCCATTAAAACTCATATGGAAGTGTCAAAATGTCAAAAGGAGGTGGGGAATCAGGTTTGAAGGTAGATAATGATAAAGGGACTCTTTTCCCTAAAATAAAAAAAACATAGGTCCTAAGGTGTTTTGGAGACAAGATGTCACATGGTTTGGGATAGTTTCAAGACATATAGACTTGTAAATCATATTTTCCCCTAAGATATACTAGTTCCATGCCAGTTTTGATGGTCAGAAAGTGAGGGAAGGTCTATTGTTTGAGACCTCAAACATGTCATAGAAAACACTAAGATGCTTTAGTAACATCTATAGGCTTGAAGATGTAAATGGAATTTTGATGCCTTTAGTGATAAATAATACATTAACTCATGGATAAATTATTTTAATGGGTTTTATGACCCATAAAATGAAACAATGATCATCAAGAAGATATAACAAGTTATTAGTGTACCTCTTTCATACTTACAGTTCGTACATTGGGAAAATGATGAGCTATAGGTAGACAATGAGCCATTTTGATGTTTCAGTGATGTTATAAGGGAATTTAATGTGATTGAAAGTATAAGAGACCTTGTTTGACCTCAAAATTATTCAATGGAATATTTTATAATCATTAATAAGCTCATTTTAATCATAGTAACCTAAAACAGGGTTGGAGACAGGGGCAAGTTGACAGTCTCAATTAAAGAGAAGGAACTCAGTTTGAGATTTCAAAAGACATGTAAAGGGTATGGATAGGTTGTAGTGATGAAACAAATTGTGAGCTAATTTTTCAAGTCATGATTACCCTAATTAGCTTCAGACATGATAAAACAAACCACTGTCAACCTTAGATACACCTATAGATATGGTTAAGTCGTTAACCCACAATCAACTACCTATGATTGGTTTTGAAGACATTTCAACCCCAAGGTGAGAGTTTTTTAGGAGTAATCATGATTATAATTTTTTAATTATATAATAATATTAGTCATTTTATTTGTATCCTAACACATGCAATTAATTCCAAGATATCACCCCTTTAAGGCAAGGACATCATTGACTATGTTGACAATGTGTTTTTAGGGTGATGTCTCTAAGTAGTTGTGTGGCTCAAAAATTAAGAAATTGAATAAATAATTATTGAAATACTATGGAGTTTTGAATAATAACTATAATAAATAATAATATTCCTTATTACTATAATCTAAAACACCTTTATGGCCTCATAAGCATCTAAATTCACCTACAACTAGGTTTAAGGTAAAAACATAGTTTTGTAGGTCACAATGAAAGAAGGAAAGTTTAGGCATAGGGTTTTAAGTTGATTTTATGAATTATGTTATAAATTTTTCCAATAAATAAAGTGACATTAAATATTTCCCATGATGAATCATCATACACAATATCTACCTCAGTCAAACACAATTGACTATGTATGGCAGTATAAAGGCAGAGATCAAGAAAGTTAAGGCCATTGATGTGGTTAAGGCCATTGATGTGGATTAGTATAAATATGGGTTCATAAGTATAATATAATTTATAAATTAAATTAATTATTTATATAATATTTTTACATATAATTTTTATATCCCAAATGTGTTTAATTACCTATAGGCAGGGGTCATTCTAAAAGAGTAACATAGTTAAACAAGATAACACCATCTTGGAAATTTAAGAGTATAAAAGGGTCAGAGTGTTGAGATATTGTTGAAGAAAATATATTTTTTTTAGGAAAATATATTAATACCTCTTAAAATTTACAAAAATAAATTAAAGATCTCCAACATGTTATAAACAAGCAAGACACAGTCTACTTGGAAAGGGTTTGCACATAGTCTCTGCTTGACAAGAGGAGTCTTGGAATTTGTGACTTTGAAGGGTCAAATCATGCAACCAAGAGCTCATTTTTTGAAAATTTCATACTTACCAATATAATATACCTCTATAATATATTTTATTGTTGATAAAGTAGGGGAAATTCCCCCTATTTTGTTTTAGATAAGGGGCACTTTCCCCTTGCACAAACCTATAGATTTGGGAAGATGGGTAGTAAGATGGAGTAATAATGAAGATGATAAATTTTATAAGGGGTTTATAAAGTTTTATATCACTTATATAATCATGTAAAACATATAAAATAGGTAGAGATACTATAATAATACTCCATACACTAGAGTTTATAGTCAAGCCTAGGAGTAAGGAATATGTCTAATTATCCAAATGATAATCTTTGTCATTTCCACTTTAAATTGAGATTTTATATATATTAAAACATGTATTTGGACAATTTAATTGTTATTTTCATCTATATAAGGATAGGTAAGTTTAACAAAGGTTAATATAATTCCTAAAGTGTAGTTAAACATGTTAGACAAGGGTATGCCTAAAGCCCAAATGAAGAGTCATGTTCATTTCCAACATGAAACAAACACTCCAATGCATTTTTATATGTTTTTGGGGAACTATTAGAGGTTTTTGATATTTTTTAAGTATAACAAACATCAATTAATCCATTATTGATTCAATGATCAATTCAAGGTTACAAGGAGAAGGATGAGCTTGATAGGCCATCTTTTGAAGCTCATATATTTTATTAGGATTTTCATGGGAGAAAAAATAATTATGGAATGTTATAAAGGATTTTGAAGTCAAAATTAGTGAAATTTTTCTATAGGCTACATTCCCAACTTTTATAAATCAAGCTTAAGAGTCAAAACTAGCTAAAATCCTTGATAAACCCTGACTAGGCCTAGTTTCAAAAAGTGGATTTGGATAACTTCCTATATGAAACATTTGTACTAGGAAACCTATTTTAACTTGGATTTTAATTCATAATTATACTTAGAAACATGACTATCTATATGAACTTGTACGAATTGGGGAGGAAATAGGCATTTCCTCACTATTTTATGTTTTTTACAAGTTGTAGGAGGTTTCAAGAGATGAAATACACATTGATTGAAATATTGAGACTTAATATAACTCAGAATGTAATTTTAATGCCTTTAAAATTATCATAAGTGCATCCAAATATTGTTTCAACTCAACCAATCAAATTAGGCATATTGCACAAGCTAGATAGAACTGTGAAAAATTCAAGTGGATGGATTTTTAAGGTTCCCCTGATGCTTCCAAGGACATGGAGGCTATTTAAAATTTTCACATAATCCCTCCCATGTATGTACATGGATAAATAATTATAATTTGGAAGCCAAGTGTGTAGGTTTCATGGAAGGAAACTTTTCTAGATAGTAGATGATCATGACTCACTTTTAGAGGTATCTAGAAGACCAAGCATGTAACCAATGAATGGAGAGGAATTTTTTATGTCCCTAAATTTCATTCCAAACATTACAAATTGTATTTATTAGTTATGGTGTGGTAAAATAAGCCTAATCATGAAGGCAATTTTTCTATGCAAAATGGGGAGTTTTACGTCACTTTTCATCAAGTTTGTAACCTGAATTGACACTTATAGCTCCTAACCTTACATGGTTCATCACATATCATTATAAAATGCAAAAGTAACTCATTATCTCAAATTTACAAGTTTCCTTGTGACCTTTTTATTTATATTCTCTCTCTCTCTCTCTCTCTCTCTCTCTCTCTCTCTCTCTCTCTCTCTCTCTCTCTCTCTCTCTCTCTCTCTCTCTCTCTCTCTCTCTTCTCTCTCTCTCTCTCTCTCTCTCTCTCTCTCTCTCTCTCTCTCTCTCTCTCTCTCTCTCTCTCTCTCTCTCTCTCTCTCTCTCTCTCTCTCTCTCTCTCTCTCTCTCTCTCTCAGAGTGAGCCATTTTGGATTTGTATTTTGGGATCCACTTGAATGATGAATCTTGTTTAGTGAAGACTATGGATTCCTATAGAGCATGTGAAATGTTTTAGAGGATGTGAATGAATCTTGTGGTCTAATTATTTCACCTTATTTGTATTTGGAAAACTTATTTTTATAGAGCACGTGAAGTGTTTTAGAGGATGTGAAATGTTTAGTGAGTTAGTCTTTTCATTATTTACATTCAATTCCTCTTGTATATTCCTTCTAGATTTGCACATTCATCCATGACCTCATAATGTAGCATTGATGTGAGAAGATGAAGATTGAAGGACTGTATTTTTATTTTGTTTATTGGTCTCAAGTGTAGAATGAGATTTTTTAAAAGTCATAAAATTGATTTGGTGTATCACCCCCTTAGTTTAAATTTGATTTTAGTTATCTCTCTCTCTTTTCACCAACCAAAATTATTAGTAGGCTCAATCCTAAGTGGTACATGAAGGGAGTTATCCATATCTAGAGACTCACATCATTCCTTAGGCTACCCACAAGCCTAGAGGTGATTCCATTATTCCACTTGGATGAGGAGAGATTTTCATCTCCTTAAAGGGTGTAAATTGAAGTGACAATAGTATCATAACTTTACGTGCCTCAATCAAGTGCCATAATAAATGTTTTTTAACACAAAAGTTTTCTAAGTTAAATTAAGGTGTCAAATATATGGTGTAACACCTCCTTAAACAATGGAGTAATGTTGGACACAAGAATCATTCGTGGTGTGTTTTAAACAAAAAAAAATTGATATAACACATAAAATAATAAAATAATAAATGATATAAATAAAACTAATTATATCATCTTAAATCCTATGAAGGTGTGGAAAAATGAGGTTGACTAAAACTTAGAAGTTATGACTATCTAGATTGATCTCAAGTGTGGTTAACACAAGATAAACATCACATCACTTGAGTTTATACTAATCAACTTATCATGCAAGGATATATTCCTTTGAATTATGATACCATTATTGGATTTCTTAGTGGTATCCCTTGGTTGAAAATACTTGACTCTAGCCTTGGTTACTAAAGAAAAGGTTAGCCTCTCAACCCCCAGATGTAGAAGTATGTGTTCCCATCTTTGTATACCCCATCATGGAGTGTGGTTTAAAATTTTTTAGGAGATGAAACCTTAGGTAAATTCTTCCATTGATAACCTATCAGAGGTAATGACATCCCTTTCATAATCTAAAATACATGAAAATAAAGACTAGTAGAAAGACTTTAGGGTTTCTTTTACATCACCCAATACCATGCAAGTTTGGGGAAAACCTAGGTAAATTTTTTCTACACTTTGTACTAGGGAACTAAATGCAATGACAATACACTTTTGATCCCATAAGTTCCCTAAAAGGGATAAGGGAAGAGAATACATGCACTATTATTTTTGCAAAAATAAACAATCAATAAATAGTTTGTAAACAATTGCGAGTGAAGTTTGATTTTAGGCACCAAATTTAAATGTGACAATGTTTGTTACTTATTCCCTTAGATTAAGTTTGAAATATTAAATTAATTTAACAACATAACTTATTAAAAAACATCTATGTTTATTTTAGGCCCAAAAGTCCAAATGTGCAAGATTTAGCCTAAGTCATTTTTAAACACCAAAGTATGTATCCAAGACTTAAGATTTTTTTTTAAGCACCAAAAATGAAATTTTTCTAATAATTATCCATCCCAATTAATTTTAAATTCCAATTTCCAAATTTTCAATATCTAATATGTTCATTTTAGGACTAGAATTGAAATGTGCAAGATTTGACTAATTCCTTTTAAAAGCCCAAAATGAAATGTTTGATTAGTCTAGACAAGTAAATTAGTGTTCTAAATCATGACCATAACCTTTAGTTTTTAGATAATATCATTATTATTTGAATCAATTTCTTGTATGGGAAAATTATGTTTGAAATTTAGCTCTCAACTTTTATTTTTTTCAAAACATAGTGACCACAGCCAGTTAGAGATGACTAGTCAGGCTATGAGAGAATAAATGTATATCATAATAATCAATTATAGTTGATTAATACTATCATTTATCACCTATGAACCTGAAGGTGAAACTATCATGAAATAAAAAAATGTTATGTTAGGCTTGGTTAGTAAATATCTTAAGAAAACCTACAAGGCAATGTTTAGTCAATGGATTTAAATGCCTTTAAAACCAATAAATATAAAAAAGGAATGATAAAAAGAATAAAAATGAAATATTTAGAGAAATTTCTCACCTAAAATCCAACCATCGATGATTTACATAGAATCAAGGTTATTTGAATAGAATCATGTTTATTTTAGGTAAAACCAATACCAGTTACACTGAAATCATTGGTCTTTGTTTAGATATGATAAATATAAATAAATTATAATATGGCTAAAATATGGTTATAAATGAAATTTTAAAGAAATATAAACATTCATTTCTTAGTTTTTTACTTTTGTCTTCATCTCCTTATTATGTGTGGTGCTCATGGTCCCATCGTGCATGCCATTTATGATCAAGGAATCCAAGAAGGGTGGTTAGATCATATGTTAGCTTCACCATGAAAATTAATTAAAATGAAAAAACACACTAACATTCATAAAATTATCTTTCCTAGATCAAAGGGATGATCATGGTGAAGAAACACAAATAAAAATGCAAAGAACTCACATAATTCCTTACCAATTCCTTGAATGTTCCGAGAGGTTTCTTCATTTGGCTTGCTTAAATTATGTTCAATAATTATTCATCAATGGGGCTTGGATATCTCCATCTCCTATTGGAACCATGGTTGTCTTGGATTTGTAATGAAATGCATTGGCTCAATTCTGACATTATAACACTATGTATCTGCTTCATGCCCTAAATCCTGCATTATAACATTACTATGTCCAAGTTGTTTAAATAGAGAGGAAAATGTTTTTATTTACAGGTTTTGAAATAAAATTGAAATGAATTAAATCCTAACCTAGTTTTTCTTAATTAACCTTGGTAGACTTAAAAGGTTTCCAAACCTCATGATTAACATGGAATAGGTGTGCTTTGAGATAATTTAGATTTTGGATAACTCACAAAAGCTAATGATGGAAACCTAGGATATTCTTTGATTTTGAAGTTTCCTATTTGATAATTCATTTAATTAATAAAGGATTAATTAAATTATTATTTTATTATCATTTTCATGTTAATTAATCTCTTTTATGCTTTTGAATATTTTCCATGTTTTTAGTTAATTGATTTGGGCATTTGATCTATTTAATTAATTTTTGGACCAAATTGATCTAATTGCATGTTATGAATCCAAATTCAAGACATTTAGAAAATTTTAATATATATTTTCAATGGTTTGTAATAATTAATATAAATTCAAGTAAAAATCCATTGGTGGCCAATTTTAGACGTCTACAAATATCCATTGGTATTTCATTCACTAGGTCAAAACTGAGGGTTTAGGAGGGTTTCTAGTGTTTCAAACTTTTAGTAATTATTAATAAAAACTAGATGTTAAAACCCTAAAAAAATTACACTAAAATAAAATTAGGGATCCCCTTCAACCATCCCCGAATCCTTGGGTCACCATGCAATGTGTTCATATAGGTGTGAGCTCTTGAAGTTAGCATATCATTCTCTTGAGTGCATTCTGAATAGGTTGGAGGTGAAATAGGACACATTTGACCAACTTGTGTAGTTTTTTACACACACATGGTTAAAACCCATATTATATATCCACATAAAGGTCATAAAATGTATGGTAAGGTTCATCTGGTGTTATAAATGGATTTGTACCTCATTAGGGTATAGCCTAGTTTAGGCCTAATAGGCTTGACTATGCTTGATCACCTCAAACTACTCTGAGTGGTCTCTTAGGACTGTTTGGACTCATATATGATTATTCATGTTCAATTAGACTTTAAATATCATTTTTTAGTTATCCAAGACTTCTCATACCACCCTCTTACCATCTTCTTACCAAACTTGCAGTCATCTTATTTTCTAGAGTGACCTCTGTCTAAGATAGAATAGAGGGAATATTATTATGACTCAAATAAGTATATGGAGAGTTTTTTTAGGCCATTAAAACTATCTTATAAAATTTCCAATGATTGGTTATTCATATAACACATTATACACCTCAAATCCCTCAAAACTAGTATGTGTAACATTGATTATGTGCAGGGTCTTAGCTGCCTAAGTATGACTTTTGAAAACCTAGCTTAGTCTCTATAATTTTCATATAAGAATATAATTAAATTTACATCATAAATATTAAGAAGTTTCATACATATTATTACAACTTTCACCTTTGTATTCTAACCATCTTGTAATTCTTCATTAGCCTAGACTAGTCTATGGACTGTAGCAGACTATAAGTGTTCATTTTAGTTAAATTTATAGGTTTCTTATAGGTGATGAATTGAGTCACATCACTATTCATCATTATTTTATTTCTCCTTATTTACTTAGGTTAATTCCAATTTGCATGAATAACCATTTTTGTAGGGTTTGTTCCTTATGTCTTGCTATCAACCTATTGTGGTATGCAAACTAATTATAAATGCCAATTTAAGAAACCATATGGTTCTCCTATAAGTGGTGACCTATATCAATCACTAGCATCAACTCATTTAATTGATATTTAAGTCATAGATAATATTTTTTCTCGAAAGTGTCACTTTTTCTTGAGTTATGATCCCATTGTGCCACATTGTATTAAAATATCATTTGGGTTTAAAACACTATAGATCATACTGATAGTCTATAGTGAAAATGTTCTTGAAATGGAAGTCAATATTCATTACCTTATAATGACCAATAAATTAATTTATCGTGTCAAATCATTTCCCCTATTCTTGGGCTACATTATGGAAACCACTAGACTAGCTTTTACTTTAATATATTCCACCATGGGATGATCCTTTGTGAGACAAGATCCCTATTTTGGAAATATTAAGGTAAAATATCTCTATATGAAACTTTCTCAAATTGAGGGCTAGGATTAAAGTTTTTTTAACAAATTATAACTCCACCATTATTACTATGACACTTTCAATGCTCCTAAACCTCAATTAAGGTCTCAAGAAGTTTCAATACCTTCATCTCATCATCTTCATGTCTCTGTTGGAGCACATAGAGGTGAAGAATAGATTCAAGTATATGTGCCAAACCAAACTATTATGAAAATTTGATGGTTTAACAAGGTTGATGATGAAAATTTAGGTCATGTGTATGTTTAAAGGTTCCAAACATCAATCACACCTTTGTCAAAACATTCTCACATTGTCTTATAGGTAGATGTTTTAGGATTTCTAGACAATGCCATGTTTCTGATTATGTGTATATTGAATTGGTTATCATAACCAATATCTTAACATTTTAAATGGACTAAACTTATTTCCCTCAATTTGGAAACCTACCACAATATTTAAACCTTCATGTATCATCATTAGGGCTAGTCAAGGCTTGGTTTCACCTCACTGTAGGTGAATGTTGAAGGAACACTCATTAGACCACACATTTATATGGAAACTTTATCACCATTTTTATATGGATCACACACAACATATATCCTTTTTTCTAAAACCTCTTGTTGGAGAATGAGCTGTAATAGGTGAAACACTAATTTACAACTCTAATGGTGTCCTCAAATAGAAAACTAAGATGTTAATCCCAAATAATTCACATAACATGTGAAAAATAAACTAGGAATCAAATTATAAAGGCTATAATACTCCTTGGGATTACATATATCACCTAGTTTTCATATAACTATTAAAATAGAGAGGAAACTTGAAGGGTATAAGAATGAGCAAGCAGAAAAAAGGAGCAATCCTTCTTAGTAATATTTTATAGAGAAAAAGTAACCAATATTATAAATCCTACCATGTATTTAAATTATAAAAGGATTATTATCATTCACCAAAGTCACTTGATCCAGCTCACCTGATTTTGTCCATACTAGATTGAAAATACTTGACCATTTTTACATGCAAAAGGAGAGCAATAGAAAGGAAGAATATATTTTTTCCATTTTAAATTATATCAAAGCTTCCAAATAGTTTTAGTGGACTTAAATTACCTAAAGGTTTACTATGAAGTCTTTCACATGTGTTAGGATTGCTTCACAAGCCATACAACAACTAAAAACTACCACTTTTCATTTGTTTTCTTGTTTTCAACATAGAAACTAAATTTTTTTAGTCCTAAAATAGTTATTATAACATATTATAACACATTATACATTTAAACACACTTTTTAACATTTTTCTCCTATGGTAAACCATACAATCCCCATAAATGACCCTAAAAGTGGCCTTAGAATGACATAGGACTATCTAAGATAAATAAGATAAAACTAAAGCATAATTTTGGCCATATTAATACATGAGACACATAAAAGACCCTAATAGACCCATATAATAAGTTTTAAACTATAGGGAGTTGACATAATTTGACATGTGGTCAAATTAGTCAACATTCTTAGCAATTTCCTAGGGGTGGATAGCTAGTTATTCCAAAGACCAGTAACTTATTCCTATCCATTGGGATATGGAGTCACCTATACTCTAAATGGAAACTTTATTACCTCTAAAACCACACTAAATAGTATAAAATAGAAACACAAGATAGCACACCAAAGGAAACACACATGTGCAATCAATAACACTTAGGGGAAGTACACCCAAACATAAGCCAAACACACCTACCCTAGTATATACAAGACCTCAAAATATTAGGGTGAATAAAAAATCACCATTCTTAAACCAAGGTCAAATATAGTACCTCTTTCATCCTTGTTTCTCTATGAAAGTAATCTATCATGTGAAACATGCTTGTCAACAAATAGTTACTTATGTGGATGGTCCAAAGGCTTACCAACATTAAGTATTCTTCTATCTACAAGTTTGATACTTTGAGCTTTCAAAGATGTTCCATATTTCCATCTAATAATATTTTTTGAAATTTTATCTTGATTTAATTGTATCATGTTAACATGACACTTCATAAACTGAGTGTTATGATTCATCAAGGTTACCTCAACTCCATGATTTTCTTAGACATGATGCTTTTTATGTATGAGATCATCAGGATTATCTTCTTTCTAATCCAACATATAAAAATTTTGTAAATATTTATGAAAAGTATTTTGATACTCATTAATTACAACATCTTCTATTTTGGCTTCACTATACTCCTCTATGATTGCATCTTATTGGACAGTAACGTGATGCTCATCTTCATTCTTAACAAGACATTCTTATTCATGATTGATAAGACACTCAAAAACCTATTTGTTAGGTTCATAAAAATTCTAATTATTTATTGAGGTGTTTTCAATGATGTCCTTAAGGTGGATAAAAGTGTACATGAGTTAATATGTATGCATGGTTCTCAATGACAAATTGTGCCTTAGTGATCATGCATGGACTCTACCATGTTTATTTGGTTAGGAAAGATGATGGATGTTGGTGATGTGTTGAACATGTTTTATAGGTCATATGAGGGGTCAAAATTTCTTGGATCAATTTTGGAAATGAAAGTAATTCATTAGAATAGTCTTGTTAAGGTCTAGGTTCTCCTAGTCATCTTGATAGATCTTCCTAAGTAAGCAGATTGATGACATCAAGATTCACATGTGTGAAGGTCTTATAATAAAGTGGTCACATGGGTTGTTAAAAATTTATTCCTATATAATTTTTTTCAAATTTAAGGTCTTGAAAAGATCTCTAAAAAAAGATATGGTAGTTCAAAGTTGGTCTACCAAGAAGATTTCACTAGTTTCCATAGTCAAATTTGCATTAAAAGGTTACTGTTGGAATTCAAATATTTGAATTCTTAGAGGAAAAATAGTCTACATTATTTTGGTTATAAATTTTGATGTTGGATGAATCTAATGGTGGTATAAAAATAAAAGTGGTATATAACTTCAAGGTAAATCTAGGAAAAATGATTTAATGGTTTGAATGATCATACGCTTATATTTATTGTGGTCCAAAGTTGACTGAGGGTTTGACCTTCTTTTGAAAATGACCGAAGAAGGATGTTTGAGCTTTTATTTATTGTGTTTGGGTGTTTCAAGGTGAATTATCTATTATAGAGCGTGTGATATTCCCTAAGGATCATCTTTATGGATTTTTAAGGTTTAATTAATCTATCTTCAATATGAACAATTGCTTACAAGTTGAATTTTGATTTGTTTATGGTGTTTCCATGTACAAGTCAAATGGTTGATAGGTTTTACATATACATAGGTTATTAATGATGAATATAATCACTTTAGGGTGTTTTAAGGGTCATATGGTGAGGACTTATGTGATTTTAAGTGGTATTGTGTTCTTAGTTTTTCTCAATGAAGTGCTAAAAGAGTGAATAGGTCTCATTAGACCTATAATGGCTTCTTAGGCCTAATTAAAAGTTGTTGTTGCTTAAGTGTGATATATAAAAGATATCAATGACATATATAGATGAAATTTATCTTCTTCTGAGTTTGATAGAAGCTTTAAGGGTTAATTCATGTCTTATGGCTGACTAAGAAGGTGATTATCATGAAGGTTGTATAAAGAGCATAAACAAAGATGAAGGTCTATAGAGTTGTTATGCAAAGTATAGAGAAGGGTGACTATGATTGGTGGATATATTGAAGAGTATACTAGTGTGATGGAAATGTGTATGACCTACAGTTAATATATTTGATGTTATAATAATGTTCTTTCAAGGTTTAAGATTGAAGATGAGTGAACAAGTGTAAAGTGATCCAAAAGGGGGTTTTAGATGCATTGCTTGTATGTGAAGGTTTGAGATAGTGTTAAGGGTTGAAGAGAATTATTATTAACTATTTTCCATAAAATTTAAAGGTAATCAGATCTCTATAGATTTTGATATCAGAAGGTGTTATGTGAGTGCTCAACATTTAGGACAAGTTTGTGCTTGTTCATGGTTAGGGGTTGGGGCTCCTTGTGAAGTGGGTGCCTCACTATGGTATCTTGTTTATGATTAAATTATAGGAATGTAGTATAATTTTTTTTCAGACTTAAGAGTTGGTTTTATTCCCCATGAGGGTTTCGCACATAATTCATGTTTTATGTGCCTTGATCTTGCATAGTTTCTTTATTCATTACAATAACTAGTTTATATGCTTCATGATTGCTTATATTGATTGGTTAAGAGTTTGAAGTTTTTGGAATTGAAATTGAATTGATTTCATCACTAATTCACCCCCATATAAATTATTTTACCTCTAATGTTATTAGGTTCACACTTCTTAGGATTAGAATTAGACTTACTCAATTGTTCAAATTTATTAGTTATGGCATAGAACCTTTGTCATAGGTCGTACTCTTATTCACGCTCATGGACACCTCCATATTGTGTAGGTAGAATAGAATTGTCATCTTTATCATATTGATATATCATTATTATCAAGCTATCATCATTATACATATAAATAATCTAAGTTCCCTTAGTATTTTGTGAAAAATAATGTTCATTGCTTACCTTAGATTTCTCATATGCTCCCTCATGGATGATGTATGTGCCAAGATTAGTTTGTTAAAAGTAAGTGTATGGATCATGTTAATAGTTTTACACACCATATTAATATATAAAAATATCATATATTCCCACAATATTATAATATGTTCCATCATCCACTACAAACTCCTCATGATCATTGATGACATAATTGACATTGGAGCTTGTTTATACATAGGGTTCAATATGAAATTTAGATAGTCGTTAATTTATATTGGTTAATTTTGTTACATAACTTATCCTTAAGGATGATAAGGACCAATGAAGTGAGAGGTAGCCTCCTATCTTGGCTATTAAATCCTTTGAGAGGTAGATAGTAAAGTGAGTGAGCAAGTCAACCACTACTATGTTTTGAAAGATAAGAAAATTAGGAAAATCATGGAGGCAAACTCTCAAAATTTTGACTAGTCCTATTGAATTAGAAGGTGTCCCATAAAGTTGAATAACCTATTTACTATATGGTTGATATTTAAAACCCAATTTATCACCTAAAACCTTCGGCAGCATTGAGGTACTAGCCCCACTATCCACTATGTAGTTCTGAACAAGTTTATCCCCTATAATGAGAGTGAGGTAGAATGGTGGAGGCTTCTTATATTTATAATAGGGATAAAAAATGTGATTAGGATAATTGGTGAGGGAAAATTTACAATGACTTGATGGTTGAGGGATAACATGAATTTGAAATAACTATTTTTGTAAAAGTTCTTTTTGGCTAGGCAAGTGAAACATCTCTCAAAGAGACATAGATGCCTTAGCACTCTTCAAATAATTCACAATATTCAAATCAGGAGTAATAAAATTTTATTGAGTCCTTGAAGTCAAATAAATTACTTTATATTGAGATATTGGAGAACCTTGATTCACTCTTCCAACATTGTAATTTGGAGTAGGTGTAAAAGTTGTAGGCAGTACCATATTTGGACTCATACCTTGATTCCTTATAGGAGGACTAATTGAACTTGTATGAAAACCATGGGAATATACCAAGGCATTCATATTTACTCTATTATTTTATACAATTTAAATATTTTTATTGAGAACATAGGTGTCTTCTACTAGTAAGTTTGCAAAGTTTACCTTTTGGAGTTATCACCCTTCATTTGTTTGCATGAGAACTTCATCTTATACTGATAGTTGAGGAGTGAATACTCCTTGAGAAACCAAATATTTATCTCCACATTAATTTACATCCATGATTTAACCTTTATTCCACTCTTCTCCTTGCACCAAATTATTATGCACTAGCACCATGGTTCTTGTGTTGGAGGTGGAAGTTGGGTTGTATACATTGGCAGGCCTATTAAAGTTAGGCTTCCCTTGACCTCTACCTTGACAATATTTATGAGGTGGGAACCTATTTAATTTTTTATTATAGTTTCTTTAATTCATTATATCAAGGCCAAATACCAACCCATATAATTTGAAACTTTTGCTGGCACTATTACAAGCCTCTATAAGGTGGTCTAATAGGTGTATTTTGACTAAAAATGAATTTTTTGGGACTTTAAATGATAAATTAGAGTAAAAATTCCATTAAAAAATAAAAATATATTAAAATACTTTCATTTTCATTTAATTATCTTTATTCAAAGTTTCATGCCTTGAAAAGTATATTTTCATGCAACTAAAAGGCATATTTTTGCCTCAAAAGACTCACACATGCAAATTTTGGCCACATGAAGATGTAAAAATGTTTATTTATTGTTATAAAATTATATTTACTTGTTTTAATACTATTAATTCCATAAATTTTGTGTTTCAATCTTTAAATTTTGGAAACATGTAATGAAAAGAGTTATTTCAATGTATTTACATGTGAAAGCACAAAATTGTACTACTTTTTCATAAAACTAAGGCCCAAATAAGGAATAAGAGGACATGATAACTGTTAATAAATAAATTTAAGGAAAAAAAATTCAAAATTAATAAAACCAATTGACATGCTTCATCTAGGTTATTTGCACATAGAGATAACCCTTCAATTTTGTAGGTGGTACGACCATGAGAGAGAAAACCAAGGTCTAAAATTTTGACCAAATAATGTAGTCTCAGAGAACCTCCAGACATGGAAAGTGGTTACCAATTTTTTATTCTCTCATTAATTAACCATCTCTTTGAATTTAAGTCACTCAACATCTCTCCTTCATCTAAGCATGTGGTCAATTTTCTAAGTTATCTCTTCATTAGGGCATCATGGCAGAAAAGCTCAAGATTGTGTAGCTTCTTAAGAAAATGAATCACATTTAAATGTAATTATTAAGGTCCTTTTGACACATTTTATGGTAAAATGGATCTCAAATAATAGGTATAAAATTAAACTCTATAGTTTAGGTAGAAAATAAATATTAAATTGTTCAAGAGAGAAAAAGCAACATCAAGATTTCTTGAAGTATTGTTTGTAGGGGGTTCATTATTGTTCACATTTCCTCTCCTCATGTTATAAATTTTCATGAATATTCATATCCCAATAATATTATCCATATTTTTTCAACATCCCTATTGGAGTTTTAGTTTAACAATGTTTAAGGTTCTTAGCATATCTTAAGGTTTTAACAAAATCCTAGGTTTCATTTATATAATGTATACCTCCTCCAAATTCCCCCAAGCTAATATAAATTATTGAACATGTGCCTATGCCTACTAAATAACCTCAAAATTGTCCCAACATACACTCCTAATTTTCTTATCACCTCTGTCTTGTTTACTTCCATTTCACTATCTTGTCACCACCATTCCTCACTATCAAGTTCCATTTTCACCTCCATTCCATGTCCCCATCTTCCTTAAACCATCATATCACATTATACTCACAATTAAATTTAAATAAGATTGAAGGAATTTATGTAACATCATGGTTATGAGGATAGGATTATGTAATCCTTGGTACACTACTAAAACAATCAAGAATGACTACCTAAATCTAACAAAAAAAGTGTAGTCAAGATGTGTTTCAAGAGAATATTATCTTAAAGGACTAGAATGTATAGTTATCACATGATGAAGGTTCAATAATATCATGAATATTGGTTGAAATGAATTACAAGTTCACTAATATTGTTTTGTGACCTTCCTAAGGTCTAAAACTCTACTACAATCTATAAAAAATTCACCTACAACCATGATTAGAGGGATATCAAAGATACAAGACAAGTGGAAGCTCGAATAGTGAGAGAGGAGTGTTGAACTTGATAAATACTTTCAACAAGAATGATTAATTTCATTCTTGTTGAAAGTGTATTCTCTATAATATAAAATCATTCTATGAAAATATTTAGGTAATTTCATTACAAGTGGTATCAAAGCTTCAATTTGGGTAAGTTTCCTACATCATTTTTTTTTGGATCTGGTGAGGCATGGCTTCTAGGAGTGGTGAGAGAAAAAAAACATAACTTGCAATCTAGGAAGAATTAAATTTTTCTATCAGCGTAGTATTGCTCGAAATGCTTTTTTGAAAAAATTTTTTTTTTTTAAAATTGGGAAAAATTCCCTCTTGTATGATTTTCATCATTGGATTCATAAAGGTAAATTATATCATTACACTTTATTGGTACCTAAATTTTTTCCCTAGTGCACAAAGGTAGTCATTAGATTCATCTTCACAAGGTGATCCAACAGTACCATTTCTTGGTTCACTTTTTTTGGGGTGAAAACCCTCCTAGGGTTTGTATATGGTAGGTTTGACTACTCAAGGAAGAAAAGGGGGGTAAGAAACTAATAAGACTCATTTTATTGATGGCATGGATTCTAGAGCTTTAAATCTAGTGATTTCATAGCTTCAAGTAGACATAATAAACTTGGTGAGGCATGATGAATTTGTTGTAGTCCAAGTTGATGTTTCATGGATGCATGAAGAGATTAATGGGGTTTAAAATAAATTACAACATATCAATATGCAATTAGCTACACTTACATCTTAGTTTCAACCTAACCCTCAACTTTAACATTCTAATCCTCCTCTCAATGACTCTCATGCTGGTATGAAACTGATGTCTCAAAAAGTGGACATGCATAAGTTTGATGGTAAGGATCCTCTCACTTGGATTACAAAAATTGAGAATTTATTTGAGCTACATCAAACCCCTAGTTCTTAGAGGGTGATAGTGGTTTCCCTATATCTAGAACCTAAGTAATTCATTTGGTATCTTTGGTTATGTGCTCAAAAGAAAAAGAATGGTGCTCCTATTACCTAGACTATTTTCACTAAGGATTTGTTAGCTCATTATTGAAATAATGTCTCTGAGAACTATTTTAACCAATTAGCCAAGCTATGACAAACAAGAACTGTAAAGGATCATATTCATAGTTTTATAATATCTCTTTACAGGTGGAAGATATCACTAAGGAAAATTTGATTGATCTATTTTTGGATGGCCTCAAAGATAACATCCAATTCAAGGTTTGAATGTTTAACCCAACATATTTAGTAGAAGTTATCCCTAAGGCACACATGATAGAAGAAAAAGAGATGGTCAAAAGGAAAAATTTCACTATTGGTCATGATCACAACTTTCCTACACCATCATTTCCACATCCCACTAAATTAACATAATGACATATTGAGGATAAGCAAGCCAAAGGGTTATGTTATGGTTGTGACAATAAATGGAGAAAATATCATCGTTGTGCTAACAAGAAGCTATTTTACATTGAAGGTGCCAATGATGATGAAGATGATGTAGAAGTATATAATGAGGATGCAAAAGTTCCTAAGGAGGAATTTGAAGACTCTTAGCCTACTATTTCTTGTCATGGCCTTTCAAGTATGATTACTCCCTAAACTCTTAAGGTGATGGGTTTACTTAAGAAATAGAAGGTCACTATCTTGATTGATTCTGAGAGTACACAACTTTATCGAAAGTAAGTTGGTTACTCATTTGAGCTATTTCATTTATCCAGCTCCAAAATTTTAGGTTATGAATGTAGATGGTGGTACTGTTAGCTATTTAAGAAAATGTCATAGTATAAAACTAGCCATGGGAGACTACTTATTATATTCTCTTATGTTTTTAATTCTTATGGGTGGAGCTGATATTATTTTGGGAGTCCAGTGGCTCACCACTTTGGGCACTATTGAGATGATTTTTCAAGAATTATTCATGCATTTTAATTTTGAAGAAAATACATTTGAGATAAGGGGATTAAAGGTTAAATATCCACAAATTTTTAGCTTCCATAAAATGACAAAGATAATTTGTAAGGGTGATGAGGGATTTGTACCTCACTTATTTTCTATGGAAGTATAACTAACTCAGCCATCTCTACCTCTTGATCTATAAAAAATAATTGATGCTCATTCTATTGTTTTTGGGGACATGACAAAAGGACTTCCACCTAGCCAGATGCATGATCATGATATCACACTTATTGATGGTAGTACACCACCCAACATTAGGCCATATAGGTATCCCTATGCCTAGAAAAGTGAAATTGAAAAGATGGTATAAGAGATGTTGGATGCAAGAATCATTCACCATAGACAAAGTGAATACTCTTCACTAGCTATCATGGTGAGAAAGAAAGATGACACCTGGAGGATGTGCCTTGACTATAAAGAACTCAACAAGTACACTATCAAAGATAAGTTTCTAATTCTTGTCATTGATGATTTTATAGATGACTTGAATGGTGTTTTTTATTTTACCAAGTTAGATCTATGTTTTGGGTATCATCAAATCCATATCCATGATGAAGACATATCCAAAACCACTTTCAAGACTCATGAGGGCCATTATGAGTTTTTGGTTATGCCTTTTGGTTTAACAAATGCACCATTTATTTTTTAGAGTTTGATGAATACTAGTTTTTATCCATTTTTGAGGAAACTTGTTTTGGTATTCTTTAATGATATCCTCATTTGTAGTAAAAATTAAGAAGACCATTTACAACATGTGAAATAGGTGCTCTCCATTTTAGAGCAAAATTAATTGTATGCCAAATCTTCCAAATGTACTTTTGGGGCTAGTGAGGTTGAATATTTGGGTCCTCTAGTGTCTTATGAAGGAGTGAATGTGGATCCTAAAAAATTTCGAGCAATGGTGGATTGACCAATTCCTAAGACACTCAATTAACTCTAGGGATTTTTGGGGCTTACTAGTTACTATCATAGGTTTGTCAAAAATTATGGTAGTATTGTAGCCCCACTCAGCTCTTGTTAAAGAAAGAATCCTTTTAGTGGACTGATGTAGCTACCTAAGAAATTAAACAATTGAAATTGGCTATGTGCACTACTTCAGTATTGGCCACTCCTAATTTTTATAAGACTTTTGTGGTTCAATGTGATGCATCTAGGGATGGTATGGGTGTTGTACTCATGCAAGAAGGCAGACCACTTGGATTTGAAAGTCATGAATTAAAGGGTAAAAATCAGCACAAGACCATCTATGAGAAGGAAATGATGGCCATTTTACATGTATTCAAACAATGGAGACCTTATTTGATGGGTCATCACTTTTAGGTAAAGACTGATCATGATAGTCTCCAATATTTTTTAAAACAAAGGTTATCATTTCAAGAACAATAGAAATGGGTAACTAAGATGTTAGTCTATGATTTTGAAATAGTCTAAAAAAAATTAAAGGACAATATGGTGACAGATGCACTATCTAGAAAAGATGAATCAATTAAGTCATTGCTATGTGCCATAACCATTTTACAGGTAGATGGACTAGAGGAAGCATGATTAGAATGGGAACATGATAGTGTTTCCCATGATTTTATTTAAAATCTTCAGCAAGGATTAGGGGGATTTGAAAATTTCACATGGAAAGGTAATGTATTATTGTATAAAGATAGATTGTACCTATGTAAGAATTCTCTTATTAAATAAAAAATGCATCATAAACATCATGTAACTCCAATTGGGGGTCATTCAATATTTTTGAAAACCTATTAGAAAATCAAGTAGGATTTTTTTTGGGAAGGTCTCAAGGGGGATGTCAAAAAATATGTGGATGAATGTATGATCTATCAACAAAACAAAGGTGAAGCCATCAAAACCCCATGTCTTTTACAATCTTTATCCATCCCTAGCTATTGTTGGGAAGAGGTATTTATGGATTTCATTATAGGGTTACCAAGATATGATGGTCAAAATGTTATCATGGTTGTTGTAGTTTATCTTAGTAAGTATACTCATTTTTGTTCATTATCACAGCCATTTATTGCTAGTATAATAGTTGTTGCTTTTCTCAATACAATTTAGAAACTACATGGGAATCCTAAGAGCATTATCAATGATAGAGATCCCATTTTTACTAGTAATTTTTGGACTGAGTTATTTACATGTTTGGGCACCCAATCAACTCATATTTCATCCTATCATCCTCAATCTAATAGACAAATTGAGTTACTTAATAAATGTCTAGAAGTATATATCTATTGTTTTGTTTTTGATAAATAGGATAAAGGGGTTCATTGGCTACCACTTGCTAAATGGTGGTATAATAATTCTATTCATAGTTCTTCCGAAATGTCTCCTTTTGTGGTACTATATGGATACCACCCTCCATCCATCACTTGAACCTTGAAGGTCCATCCTAAGGTTCATGAAATTTAATAACATATTCAACATCAACAAGAAGTCCTTGCAAGTTTACGTGAAAATTTAGCTATGGCCTAGAATCACATGAAGCAATAGGTAGATCAACACAAAAGTGAGAGGCATTTTGAAATTGGTGATTGGGTATTTATTCACTTTCATCCATATAAATAGATGTCATTGAAGCAACAAAAAAAGGATAATAATTAGTCCCCTAAGTATTATGGGCTTTATTAGATCTTGAAAAAAATTGGCAGTGTGGCCTACAAGTTAGAGTTTCCTTCATCCACTCACATACATCTAGTATTTCATGTATCATGCTTGAATAAAGTCATTGGACATAGTGTTTCCATTAAAACATAGTTAACATAATTTGATGAGGAAGGTAGAGTTGTTCTTTATCTTGAGGTGATCCTTCAAAGGTGTGCCAAGTAAATGCATTCTAGAGCAATTACAGAGTACCTGATCAAATATAAGAATCTACCATGTGAAGATGCCACTTGGGAGGATGAGGAATTTATGCAACAACATTTAGAGTTGCCACAATGTTGAGGACAACATTGTTTTCAAGGGGAGGGGCTTGTTACACCCTTAACCATTGGTGTGTCTAGGGATATGTATGGCTGAATTATGGCTTACATACCTCTTTTATTTACTTGTTACATTTATATATGTTCTTAGATAGGTCAGACTATGGAATAACCTTGGATAAGTAGACTATATATAGGAGGTAGTGGTTATTATTTATTTATTATGTTAAGTATTTTTCTATTAGTTCATTAATGGGGAGGTTGCCCCCATGAAGTGGCTTTGTTATATTATCCAGTATTATATTTTGATATCAATTATCATTGTGTGATCTCTCATATTTGCTTATTCTATGCAATATAAAATAATTATATTTGAATGTCTAAGTAATTTCATTACATTCACCTCATATTTTCCACCTATAAAAGGGTCATTTCAAGCCTTGAAAGCCCTTGAAATATGCCAATCTAAGATCAAGAATGAAACCATGAGCAAGATTGTTATGTCTCGAGAATAAATGACATTCGACTAGGTTTGAATAATTTCATGAAATGGTGTTGAGAGTTGTATCAAGTCATGAGGTTTAAAGTACACAAACATTTAGTCATACACCTCATGAAATAGACACCTACAACCATGAAATCACATGTTTATCTTCAAGTTGGTAAAGAAGATGAGGGAAAAATGATCAATTAAAGAGTTTCATGTTCAATGGATGTTTTTTATGGTAAAAAATATCTGATTAAGGTTAGATATCATGAATAATATTTCCACATTGTTTGATATTCAAGGTCAACTATAACATGCATACCTATAGCCATACTAAAAGACACTTCCACTCATATAGTCACATGTTTTCTCAAGGTGTAACTAAATAACATATAATTAAAGGAGGAAACTTTTGAATTCATCTCTACATTACATTTTTGAATTTATATCTTTAAAACTTTATAAAAATCATGAAAAGTTCTGCCAACTCGTCAAAGTACTATATAGGTCTGTTATATGGATTTAGACTACGAAAGATCCTAAGAGAAATTTTCAAAGGGAAAATATGCCAAAGAAAGAGATAGGAATAAATTTAAAAGTGTCTTGGAAGATTTAAAACCAATTTTTATTTAAGATAAGTACTAAATTATGGTGAATAAGATATCAAACACCTTCATTCTCCTCAAATTACCACCTATAGTAGTATGACAATCATGTCATAATGGGGTTTCTTGAAGAGACATGTTGTGGTGGTATGATGCATTGGTAAAAGTGAAAAATAAAGGATAAATTTATTATAAGAGGGAATTTATTATCCTAATAAAATCCTTTTTCAACATTATCAAACTCAAACAAAAAGCTAAAAGCATGAAAACACAATCAACTCAAGAAGCCTATCTTAGAGAAATTGGTCAATTTAATGTATCTAATAGTGGAATAAAGACTTAATTTTTGGTAAATATTATAATTATGACCATATAAATCTTCTCATTCCATTTTAAATTTCACTTTAGTAGTGTAAGTGCTCATTATTTACACACAATCAACCACCTATCTATTTATAGTCATAGGAGGAGACTAGTGAGCTTTTGAGAGGGGATTTTTAAGAGAAATAGACGGTATAAACCACATAATAGAGATTTAAATTTAGATAAAGATAAATATATAACTCATATGAATTTTTTAGCAGGTTATACTCATATTTTCAAGATAAATGGCATTGAGGGCTAGTAAGTAGAGAAAGACCTTTAACAGGGATGTGCTAAGAGTGATAATATCCATGTGGGTTTAGAATTTTTCAAGGAATAAAGTATATTTTGAAGATAAATAGAATATTAAAATTAAATTTAAAACTATAATTAATAATAAAACTTTATATAAATAGGGTAAATTAATCAAATTCAAGACCAAGGGTTTGACAAGCTAAGACTATTTAAAAACCTTGGCTATTGGAATCAAGGCATATAGAGCTTGAATAGACAATAAGAATTTTAAAAAGGAATATAAATAACTCTATTAATTTTTTTTATAATTATAAATCTTCTTGAACTCTATTAATAGAGGAGAAAACACTTGTAGACCTTTGTTGTTATCATAAACACATATGCAGTATTAAGGGATGATGAAAAGAAAAGTTGAAGTTTGGTATGTTTAAGATGTTAATACAAGTTTAAAAGAGGTATTAATTAAGGTTTAATTATTTTTTTACCCCTAAATCAAATATAATCACCTTGGACCCTAAAACTCAGATTTGGCCAATCAGGCCTAGAAACCAATTATAAGGCCTATAATACCAAAAGGCACTTTCAGACCTTCCAAAGAAAATATGAAATAATTATAAGTTTTAATAAGTTTTTATAGGTAATATATGTTATATTTAAATAATATAAATATAAATAAAATTTCAAATTTGGTCCTTAAGGAGAAATTTGAACTTTGTAGTCAAGACACCCATTCGAACCACCTATTGAAGTGATCATATCTTTCACCACAAGGACAATTTATAAAAAATGATATTAGAATGATTTTAGTACCCATATGAAATTATAATTAATTATTTATTGAGTTTGGTTTAGGTTTTGAGGATTATGAACCATCGTTAAGAGCATTTGTATGTCCAGAATGCAAGCAAAACCCTACAAGCAAACTTCATTATGTACATATCTTTGCACACCTTTTGCATGGGAACCCAATATTATCAATAAATTTGAAGGGTTATATACAATAAAAATTCATGAAAATAAGGTTTTTTGGATGTTTTTACTTTATGAACTATCATTAAGAATTTTCACCTCCAAAATCCTCCAAACCCCTTTTATAAGCTAGTTTTGAGAAAAGTCAGATTTCTTGTAATAAAAACCTCATGAATCATCCTAAAAGCTCTTAAAACATGAAATAAACTTAGATAATGTCTTTTAGATTGTACTTTTTTTATGAAACCATACGTACATGGAATAAAATATTTATTTTGAAGAAAAAGTATTGAAAAGAGAGGTACAAGGTAGTTTAATAGATTCCAATCCATTGAGAGTGAATTTAAAAACTTTTTATTCCTCCTCAAGCCATAAAAAATTTAAATGCATTCCTATAAATTCATTTATCATCTCATTCAAATCAGTCAGTCTACAAAATTTAGGAGAGTTTGACCTAGACAACTAGTTTGACTAAGTTACAGGTGTTTATTCATCAAAAGGACCTATTTCATGATATAAGGAGTTATTATAGGCATAAATATAACCATATTTTTAGGTATTCAAATTTTATGTAGTTTTTAAAATCCATAAAATATAAAAAGCTAGGTTACTAGGCCTATTTGGCCTAATAGGCCCATTTGATCAATCAAGTGAAGATGAAAATGGTGTATAAAGGATAGGAAATCATGTGGAGTTATCACACCACATATATGGTACTAAAGTGATAATTAATATAAGGGATGGATAAATAAGGAGTTAACTTGTCTTAAGTGCCAATCAATCTAAGTTAATTGATCATAAGTTGATTAGTAATCAATGCATGTTCCATGTTCTTCATGTAAGAGAAGTCATCAACTTATCTTGATATTTGTTATGAGGAGTTAAATAACCAAATAATGGCATGAAATGATATCAAGAGGATTTTTAACAAGTTAAGATGGCCCACCACCTTGTTTCCAATGCTAAGGATCTCATGCAAAGCTTATGTAAGGCACTAAACATAAAGAAATTTTCTTGAGGAATGTACTTTTGGTAGCAAATGGTAACTAAAATTGACTTGAGTTAAGGATATAGTGGCTTATTATTCTCTCCTATACACCACATAGGCTATAGATCTTCTCATTATTCTATATATTTACGATTTTAATCCTATTTTAAAAATCCCTCTCTTAGGCATGATGAAACTTTGCCAAGATTGAGCTTTGTAACCATTTCAAGTTAATAAAATGATTATTTTAGATTCATTTATACAATTTTAGTGTTATTCTATTAGTTTTATTTGCACATGTGGTAGTATTTTTTCCCTTGGTAGGTCTTAATCTCACTTAGGTACTAGTATGTCATATTATACAAGTCATATACAGTGTTTGATGTTGAGTAAATGAGATAATAATGGATATATTGATTGTTAAGTGCCTTGAACTAGGCTTATCCCATCATTTTCCTCATTCTCTAACCACTTGATGAAACCTTTATATGAAATATTATTTCATAAGAATCCTTTAGAGTTGTAAAACTCAATTATTTGCAATATTTTCTAGTGTTCTTGAAGATAAAATTGACTTGATGAACCAACAATATAGGTGTATCACCATGAGTAGAATAGGATTTTATTTTTCAGTAATCCTTTTAATCCTTTTCATCCCAAAAATCAAGTATGTTTTAGTAAACTAAGAAAAGTTGATAAATTCAAAGGAGTTATCCTCAAAATCTAGAGGTTTGGTCTAAGATTCAGGTTTCTCACAACCATAGACCATTCCAATGTTAGTCTAGGTTTGAAGGAGATCCAAGAAATCTAATTCATTAGGGTGCAAACTTGGGTTGATAACAGTTTTGGCATGCCTGGTAGGACACAGATATAGCCACTAGAGTACACATTTATAGCATCTTGGTCTTCAGAAGTAGTATAAAGTACTCATATGGTCATCATCTCAGAGGCAAATGGAAGCTCTTATTCATAATTTTAGTTATATTCATATATATTATAAGATATTGTAGCTTATGGAGTAGATTTGGTCATTTATCTCAATATCAACAACCCTATGATCCATCTTAGTTCTAATATAATCCCTACCCACCTCATCATCACACCTATCAACCCTAACATGATCTATATCATCCTAATGATGAGCCTCACCAAAAATATATAAAACCTTATTAGCAGTATGGTGAGTCATACCCATCCTATGATAACCCTCATGATCCTTTTTATCTTCTTGATTAGCTTAGTCAAGTTCCAAGACAATCCATCTCAAGCTTCATATAAACCTTGTTTGGTTATGAGAAACATATGGTGAACATAGACACTCAAAATAACTATGGATAAAATATCTCCAAGCATGATATTAAGAGCATGAGAGAATCATAACATCAAGCCAAAGAAGTGTGTGTATCTTTCATAAAACAAGACCATTCAAAACTTAGTGGTGATATCCTTGACATAGGTGGTCTAATTATAAACATTGAAGAAAAGTTGGTAGTTCATGAGAAGCATTAGTTCCCCATTAAACTACCCTTTTATCTTCATTAATATCAAACAAATGTATATCACATCCCTTAATATTACATTAAGATATTTTGAAATTTTCCTACTTGTAATTTTATCTAAGAGAGACCTTAGAAGAATGAAAAAGTATGTTTTGAGGAGACTAATTTTCATGTTTCATAATAGAACATTTAGGAGTCTTTGCCTTCTAATCATTAAAGAGAGATCTATAATGAGTTAGTTCATGATTTGAGGCTCATCTTGCCAAAAAATTTGACCTTACAAACCAACATCTTTAGAAATCAATGATAGCTATTAAGGAAATACAATTTTAGCAGCAATTTCCTTTATTCACACCCATGGTTGCAATAAGTGCAAAGGAAGAAGTCTTTAAACTAAAATTCATGACTTATAAACAAATGTAGCAGTCTATGGAGAATTAAGAGAATTCAAGTATAATTCTAAATGTTATTATAGAAATCAATTAGGAGGTCATTAGAACTCTAATTCTCCCTCCTGAAAATCCCAAGGACTTCCCTTCATAGAAGTATATTCAAGAGAACTTGCAGTATAGAGAGGAGGTGAAAGTGATCAAGGTTGAGTAGCCTCATAAGCATAATCAACCATCCATGGAAACTCCTTTGGACCCTTCTCATCTTCTTAAGTATTCTAAAGGATCTATCATAACAATTTTTGAAAAGGAGCCTCTCTTTTGTGAGGCAAGTGAAGAAGTTTTAGCATAGGTATATGAAGATGGAAATGATTTGAGTGAGCACATGAAGGACATCACCATTGACACACTTTTTGGTAAGGATAGACATGACATAATATTTGATAATGCCAAAGAATATGAGTTGTAAGATTAGATTCAGATATAAGATAAGACACAAGAACAACAGGTTTTAGTTGAGTAAAAAGAGGTTGTTTCTCAAGAGATTTTTGGTCACATAGTAGTTGTTCTTCATCAATATGTTCCTCAAGATCTTGTAGAAGTTACCATTGATAAGTACAAAACAACCAAATAAGATAAGTTTCAAGGTAATTTTGATGACTTTTGGTAGAAATATATGAATATCAAGATCTTCAAGGTCTCATAATTACTATTAAGGATGTTAAAGACTAATCAGTTGCTGAACCTATCATGTTTTACCCAAAACAAGAACAAGTACATGATGATGTAAAGATTTAAGAAATGATGGCTTTACTACCTCAACTCATTGCTCCTAAATATAAACTAAATGAATAAATATTTCCTTTTAGTATGCGTAAATAGATACAATATGTCAATCATGAAGGTCTTGAAAAGACACCATTCTATGTGGAGTAGAGTGAAGGAATTAACTAAGACATCAGATCTTTGGTAGATAATGAATGAGACTAAATTAGCATTACTATTAAAAAGTAAAAAAATAAGGGAATAGTATGATTGGGTCTTAGATTCACATCTACAATCCCTACACCTTAGAATGGAAGTAGAAGGCCCAGCCATATCACCAAGAATCCATGAACATGTAAATGCTCCAATCTACAAGATAATGCTACCAAGAGGTAGAAATCATGCTTCAAGATTCCATGGTGGACAATCTAATTTTCCATTTGACCTTAGAGTAAATATTTTCATTTTAGGTTAGATTTTTTTGGTTTTTTCCTCATGTTTCAATAATTTAATAGAACAAGAAATATTTTGTTGCTTTGTTGTTGTCTTATCTTATTTTTTTTATTTCCTTAGGTTAGTTATATTTAATTCTTAGTTTAGTAATGATTTCTTTTGATGTTTAGTTTGTGTCTTGTTTTTTATATAGTCAAAAGAGGTGTTACTAAGTGAAAAATTATATACACTAAATATTCATGGAAAGAATTTTTGGTTTGGAGTTCTTTACTTTATGAACCTCGTTAAGAAGGTTCACCTCCAAAACCCTTTAAAACCCTCCTATACGCCAATATTGAGAGAAATTTTTTTTATTGAAATAAAAACCTCATTAATAATCATAAAATCTCTTAAAACATGAAATACACTTATATAAGGTCTTTTAAATGGTACCATTATGTATAAAACCATACAGACATGGTAAAAAATAGTTTTTTTTGGAGAAAAAAGTGTTGAAATGAGAGGTACAAGGTGATTTAATGGATTTCAATTCCTGGAGAGTGAATTTTGGAAATTTTTATTCATCCTCAATCCATCAAAAATTCAAATCCATGCCTATAAATGCCTCTATTAGCTCACTCAAATCAGCCAGTCTACAAAATTGAAGAGAGTTTGACCTAGTCAACTAGTTTGACTAAGCTGTAGGTGTTTCTTCATCCAAAGGACCTATTTCATGATATGAGGAATTTTTATAGGCATAAATATCACCATATTTTAATTTATTCAATTTTTTATGTAGGTTTTCAAATCCATAAAATACAAGAAGTGAGATTATTAGGCCTATTTGTTCTAGTAGGTCAATTTGATCAATCAAGTAAAGACGAAAATGGCCTAAAAAGGTTATCAATTGAATTCATGTCATTTATCATGACATATATCTGGTATTAAAGTGTTAATTAATTCAAGGGATGGATAAAATAGGATTTAACTTGTCTTAAGTGTCAATCACTCTAAGTTAACTAATCATTAGTTGACTAACAATTAATGCATGTTATATGGTCTTCATGTAAGAGAAGTCATCCACTTATCTTGATATTTGTTAGGAGGAGTTAAATAAAAAAAAAATGGCATGAAATGATATAAATAAGAGTTTTAACAATTAAATATGGCCCACCACCTTATTTCCAATAGCAAGGAGCTCATGTAAAGCTCATGAAAGGCACTAAACATAAAGAGAACTTCTTGAGGACTACACTTTTGGTAACAAGTGGTAACTAAAATTGACTTGAATTAAGGATGGAATAACTTATTATTATCTCCTCTATGACACATGGGATATATCTCTTCTTATTATTATATATATTTAGGATTTTAATCCTATTTTCAAGATCCTTCTCTTGGGCATGATGAACTTTGAAAAGATTGAGATTTGTAACTTTTTAAAGTGAATAAAATTACTATTTGACATTCATTTATATAGATTTAGAGTTATTATGTTAGTTTTATTTGCACATGTGGTATTATTTTCTCCCTTGGTAGGTCCTCATCTCACCTAGTTACTAGTATGTCATATTATGCAGGTCATATACATTATTTGATGTTAAATAACTGAGCTAATAGTGGATATATTGATTGGTTAATACCTTGAATCAGTGTTATTACATAATTTAAATCATGATTTGAGCACTTGATGAAACCTATATTTGAAATATTACTGCATAAAAATACTTTAGAGTTGTAGAATTTAGTGATTTACATTACTTTCTAGTGTTTTTAATCTTCAAATTGAGTGGATGAACAAACAATATAGGTGTATCACCATTAGTATAATAATATTTACCTTTTAATTATTCATTATAGCCCTTTTTATCCCAAAAATAAAGTAGGTTTTATTAAATTGAATAAATTTGATATATTTAGAAGAGCTATCCTCAAAAACTAGAGATTTGGTCTAAGATACAAGAGTCCCATAGCTATAGACCATTCCAATGCTAGTCCAAGTTTTAAGGAGATATAAGAAATCTACTTAATCAAGGTACAAACTTGGGTTGTTAACATATAGGGATATATTTTTTTATTAATACCATACTATATATTATGGTGCCTAACCTAAGGTTCTAAGTCTTACATCCTTGCATCTTTATCAATAACATATTCTGCCTTCTAAGGGGTAGTTTTAAGCTTAGTATTTGCATTAGGGAGTTGAGAAAAACTTGGAGTATCAATAGACATATTAGGTATAAGATTCATGAAAACTTTTGGAAGAAACTTTCTAGCTTGTATTAGGCCATTATCAGTTCTAATGATAATGTCATCTGCTTCAAGTAAGGTGTAACCACCAATGGATTACAACATGATGGCTATGTCAATACCAATAACCATTAGATATGTGGGGAATACAAAGATTTTAGGTGGTCTCAACATATACTAAGTCCTTTGGAATCTCTCATTAAAATCATGTATTATATTTTTAGGGGCTCTTTGAATCATATTGAGCTAATGAATGAGTGATGTGTGATCACTCTTGTCTTCAAACCTTGATTTTAATAACTCTCTAAAATCATCCCAAACTATGATATATCCTCTAAGAAATGTCATATACCAGTCAAGTGATTTACCTCTAATGGAAATGGAAAGGACTTTAAAGGAAATATTGACCTTAGTGACATTGTGAAAACTACATAAGTTTGAGATGTCCCTAATATGGTCACTAAGGGTGACATGACCTTCACCATTGAATGTGGTAACACTATTAGTAGTGTTAGGGTGTATATCATCATATGCATTGAGATGGGTGGGATTTTTAGTGTTAAAATATGGGAAGGCATGCTGCCTATCCATGTTTTCCTCAAGTTCCTCTTCACTCTCTTGATATTCTTGGATTTCAAAGTCCTCTTTTTATTTAAAAGTAAAGATAGGCTAAGGATGTTAAACTTCAAGAGGAAGTTCAGGTTGAATAGGTGGGTTTATGGGATTGAACTAGAATATGACCTAGTAAGGACCATGAAGTATGAACACAAGAACTGATAAAATATTGGCCTAAAACTAGATATTACCTTGAATGGAATCATTAAATTTTGAGCATAACACCATATGCTATTGTGATGTTGTCAAGACTAACATTCACCTTGACAAGATGTCTTTATGAAAATTATCCCACTAAGCATGACATAAATTTTGTCATCAAATGTTGCACATTATAGTTGGTTCTTCAAGCTTACTCTAAGATCTATGTAACATTGGAATACCTTTAGTCCTATAGATTGCATATGATAGAGGTAGACCTCTAGGTTTACGAGGCTAACTCCCTAAATTAATCCTTAAGTGCTTATCACCTACACTAATTGATTTCTTGGATGAAAATGGATAGAAGTAGACATGGAATTATTTTATTATAAGTGTGTGATATACCAAAAATATCTTGACAAGATTACCATACTAGTGCACTAAGAGACATGACTTACAACACTAGTTTTAAAATCCTAAATTTCTCTAACATTAGTATTTCAAACATGGAAGTGATATGCATAGAGGTACTCAAGGTGATTGAAAAAAATGACATTTATAGACACTAAGGCTAATCCTTACACTTTAAGATATACCAATTAGCTTGAAAACACTTCATGTGACCTGTTAGATTGAGGATAACTTGTATCAAACATGGAAGAGCAAAGAAAAAGCAAGGATAAATACTAATCACTTGATATTTTAGTACATACCACTTCAAACACTTATAAAATATGTTTATGAGATAAAAAATGAATTTTAATTCTTATTTCAAAGTAATAATACAATATAAAATTAGTAGGGCTTCACTATACTAGGTGTGGAATTCCCCTATAAGAGAGAAAATGGCTTGCATTGATAGAATATGATAAGAGACAAAAGAAAGTGAAGCTCAAGGGTAAAAATACCACATGTCAAGGCATGAAAATTATTTAAATTTTATAATAATTAATTTAAGGATATATAAATAGAAGGTCTTCTTGGAAAAGTGTCCATATGAATCATCAAACTCTCCAAAATTGGTGTAAAGACCTTTCAGCTATCTTCTTGAAATTGCCTTCATGATTGGGAATATTTTGACTACTCAAAACTAGACTAAGGAAATTTAAAACATGTTTAATATATTATGGTGGTTATAAAAATTCCATATTCATCATAAAATTTGTCCTTAACTCATAGCCTTCTTCTATACACTTGTTCTCACAATCTGTAGGCATTCATTATCCCTCTTGGCCTCATTCTTCACATTTGTCACCCAAGTGGCCTTCATATTCTAAACCATATTTATGGAATAGGTGTTAATATACCTTTATAATACATTATTCCTTCCACTCCATGGGTTTTACCTTAAAAGGTCCCAAAAACCAACTTCTCATTCTCTCACGTGGCAGTCGCTCTCTATTCTAACTATCTACCAAAGACTACCTAAGATGAATGACCTATCATAGATGTTTCTGTGATTTTTTAAGGTGATAAAAAAATTTAAGGAGTTATAATAATTCTCCATATGCCTCATAAATTGACTCTAATTATTTATTTAGCTTCTAGACTTAAAAAATACACAAAATCATATAAGAAACCTAGTTTTCATGATGTTTGTATAAGTATGGTGTATAAAAATTAGGTGGGAAGGAGAATGAAAGAGTTTTAAACAAGTTTAAAAAAATTTATATGTCAAATTAATCCATCTAATTTCATCTCCATTAATATATCCCTCATCAGGGCAAAACTAAGGGTTTAGGAGGGTTTCTAGAGTTTCAAACTATTAGTAATTATTCATAAAAACTAAATGTTGAAACCCTAAAAACATTTCACTAAAATAAAATTATTTACCCCCTTAAAAAATCATAAACTCATTGGGTCACAATTAAATGTGTTCATATAGTTGTGAGATCTTGAAGTTAGCCTATCGAGCTCTTGAGTGTATTCTCCATAGGTTTGAGGTGAAATAGGCCAAATTTGACCAACTTGTGTAGTTTATATACACAATAATGGTTAAAAATAATATTATATATATATCATTTAATTTCATAAAATATATGGGAAGGTTTATTTGGTTTTATAAATAGAGTTGAACCTGTCTATGCCTAATATGCCTAGTCTAGGCCTAATAGCCTAATTGTGCTTGATCACCTCAGACCACCTCTGAGTGATATCTCAAGAACTTAGGGAATATTATATTATTATTCATTATAAATTCAAATTTCCATATAATTATACATTTCTCCAAAACTTCTCATCACACACTCTTACCTTCTTCATGCCAAACATGTAATCATCTAGTTTTTTTAGAGTGCCCTCTATCTAAGATAGAACATAGGTAATTTCCCCTATTGTTATGAATCAACTAAGGATTTGGAGAGTTTTTAAAATTAATTAATATAATATAATAAAATTTATAATTCTTGGTTATGTCTTTAGCACCTTATACACCTCAAATCCCTCAAGATTGGTCTATGTAACATTGACTGTGTGTAGGGTCTTAGCTACCTGAGTATGATTTTTGAAAACCTAGCTTAGTATCTACCCCTATCATATAATAATATAATTAAATTTATATCATCATTCACAAAAAGTTTCATATAACTTTCACCTTTATATTCTAACCATATTGAAATTCCTCGTTACCTTAGACTAGTCTATGGACTATAACAGACTGTAATAGACTATAGTTGTTCATTTCAATTGAATTTAGAGGATTGCTATAGGTAATGACCTAAGTCACATTAGTTACCATCACTATTTTATTTGTCCTTATTTCCTTAGGTTACTTCCAACTTACATGAACAACCATGTCTACAGGGTTTGTTCCTTATGTCTCACTATCAACCTATTGTGGTTTGCATACTAACTGTAAATGACAATTTAAGAAACCATGGGGTTATCATATAGGTGGTGACCTATATCAAGCATTTAACATTAACTATTCTAACTTATATTGAGGTTATAGATCATATTTAACTCAAAATGGTCACTTTGTCTTGATTTATGCTCCCATTGGTCACATTACATTAAAAGATCATCTAGGTTTAGAACAATATAGATCATACTGACAGTCTATAATGATAATTTTCTTGAAATGTAAGTCAATATTAATTACCTTATCTTGACCAATTGATCAATTTATCATGCCAAATTATTTCCTCTATGCCTGGGCTACATGATGGAAGCCACTAGACTAGTTTATACTTTAAGATATTCCACCATGGGATGATCCTTTGTGAGACAGGATCCTTATTTCAAAGATAATAAGGTAACATATCTCTATATTCAACTTTCTCAAACTGAGTGCTAGGATTCAATTTTTTTTCCCACCTTATGACTCCACCATTATAACTATGACACTATCAATGATCCTAGACCTAAATAAAGGTCTCAAGAAGTTTCCATACCTTCATCTCATCATCTTCATGTATTTGGAGCACCTATAGGTGAACATTAGATTCATTTATGTGTGTTAAACCAAACTCTTGTCAACATTAGGTCTTGGTGGTTCAACTAGGTTGTTGATAAAACCTGAGGTCATGTGGATGTTGAAAGGTTAAAAATATCAATCAAACTTTTGTCCAAACATTCTCACACTATCTTGTAGGTGGATGTTGTAATATTTATTGATTGTGTCATGTTTTTTACTATGTGAATATTAAATTGGTTATTATAACCAATATATTAACCTTTTTAATGTCTCAACCCTATTTCACTCACTTTGAAATCCTTCCATAGTATTGAAACCTTCATGTATCATCATCAGGGCTAGTCAAGGCTTGGTTTCACCTAACTATAGGTGAATGTTGTAGGAAAGATGACTATGTGTCACTCTTTTTCCCTTTCACTCCATAAATAACACTCTTTTTACCACACCTTTAAAAGGGTATAACATATCTCCTTTATTCTAAAACCACTTGCTAGAGAGTGAGCTATAATAGGTGAAACACTAGTTTGTAACTCTAATGGTGTCCTCAACTAGAAAACTAAGATGTTTATTACAATTCTTTCACATTACATGTGAAAAATAAACTAGGACTCACATTTTAAATGTGATCATTCTCTTTGGGATAATTTAAACCACCTAATTTTCAAAAAACTATATAAACAAAGAGAAAACCTAAAGGGTATAGGAATGAGTAGGAAGAAAAGAGTAACATACCTTCTTAGCAATGTTTCATAGAGAAAAAATAACTAATATTATAATTCCTACCATGGATTTTAATTATAAAAGGAATGTTATCATCCACCAAAGGAACTTGACCCAAATCACCTCCCAATGTCTATACTAGACTAAATTTATTTGACCATTTTTGGATGAAAAGGAGAGTGATGGAAAGGCATAATGGTTTTTTTTTTTTCCATTTTCAAATCTATCAAACCTTCAAAACCATAATAATGGACATAGGGGACCTAAATGATCACTATGAAATCTACCACACATGTCATGATTGCTACACAAATTGTATAACAACTAAAAACTACCTTTTTTCAATTATTTTCTTATTCTCAATGTAGTACCTACATTTTATAAGTCCTAAAATAGTTCTTATGACATATTATAACACATTTTATGTTAAAATACACTTTATAACATTTTTTTCCTATGTTAAACTATAAAATCCCCATGAATGACCCCAAAAGTGACCTTAGAATGACATAGGACTATCTAAGACAAATATGACAAAGTTAAATCATAATTTTGACACTATTAATACTATACGACACATAAAAGACCCTAATAGACCCCTTTAATAAGTTTTTAAATATAGGGGGTTAACCTAATTTGACTTGTGGTTAAATTAGTCAACATGACTTCTATGCATGTTTACTTTTAGTGTTTATTACCCCCACTTTGTGTCACAAGCTTTGGTGAGCACTAGATTAGATTTTGCTTTGCTTTTTATAAGTATAGTGAATATGAAAACATATGACCTAGTTAGGTTTATTGCATAGTTTCTATTAACTAAGGGCTTTAGAATCATCTTTAGTGATATTATTATGGTAAGAGATCCCTTGGCTAGGTCTAGTAGATCCATATTAGTCATGACCTTGATTATCTAATGTATCCCCAATCAGAAGTGTAAGTAGGATCTATCTTCTTTGAGATAGAATTGATTTATAGATATGATGCATTTCTCATTGCATATATTTTGGTGAACCCAATGTGAATCTAACATTTGAAGGTTTTCTTTCATGCTTTCATTTCTATCATTTTATTATTTTTCTATATTTGTGATATTATGTCAACCTAGCTAGTATAATTCTAAATTTTGTGTGCAAGTTTAGCACATAGTCGTATTAAAATGAATCTATTATTTCTATGTAGGTCTTTATCAAATATAGGTTATTAGATTAGATATGTCAACATAGTACTCTTCTTAAGTCCCAAATAAAACACTATGTCAAATAGGTTGACTTCATTTTTTAGTTAGCATCTAGATCAACAAACTAAGTTGAATAGGTCAACTTCTTTTTTTTAATAAGCATCCATATCAACAAACTAAGTTGAATTGGTCAACTTAGTCTCTCATTCATCATCTAGATCAACAAAATAAGTCAAAACAATTGAATAAATTTTTATAATTTGAAAGAAACATTGAAGACACTTTAATAAAGAAATTAATCCTAATCATCTTCCAAACCACTAAGGTTCCTCTCTTCCTCTCTCTGTCAATTCAATACTTCATTATAGTTTTATTTTTTGCAAGTTTACAATCTTCAAAACTGATATCCTATAGTAAACAAAGTTGTCCTAGTCAACTTAGTTATGTATCATATATTTTATCTAAAATGCTAAGTCAACCTGGTTGACAATGTTCTTAAAGACTCTTGTTTCCATGGAATAGTAATGACCTAGTTGACTCTATTATGTACTAATTGCATATAGTGTCATCTGAACTAACTCTATACCATTCTTGATGTGGGAGTTAACAATTATTTTATAGTAACTAATTCAAACCTTCATTTCATCTATTTACATGCTTAGAGTAGCTCACATATTCAAATTAGGTGGTTTTTCAAATTTCCATTTAGTTACACTATTTGTCTCTTTTTTCACACACTACCAAATCACACAATATTCAAAACACATTTACCATTTGTCTTCCCAAGGCCTACCTACATGAATTTCATCACCAAGGGGAAGCCAACATAGTTTCCTAGCTAACTATAAACATGTGGTTAATGTTATATATTAGATAAGAACCTGACACCCTTATCACTACAAGACTATGAGGTGAGGGGGTAGGCCCCAATACTAAGCTAGTACCATTTCCAATATAGATCCCTTTTAGCCCAAACATCCTAAAACCATCCACATGTTTATTTTTAGTTCCTTATTTTTATCCAAGTTCCCTATAATGCTTAAAATAACACTTTCTAATAATCTAATAACACACAATATAACTACTTAGTTAGCATTAACTTTTTAGTTGACTACTTGCTCTCTGATCATTATGTATTATATTGAAAATAATTGCATTAGCCAACATTGGGGAAAGGTTTTGTGTTGTGTGTCCCAATTGGATAATTGTCATATATCTAGTTATTTGTTTGTTTTATTCAATTTATTACTTCAATTATATTACAAAAATTTCACCTATTTTAGCACACTATCATTCTATTCAATACAGTCTCTTACAAACTATGTTTTCCCCTATCTATAATACAGATTCATCCTGTATAACTTTGTATCCATTTTGAAAGTTAGGTTACATTACTAAAGTGACATGGTCAACCTTGTATCATTTTTATCTTAGTTTCCTACCCTATTTATAGTATAGAGTTGACCTTGTTGACCCTGTACTCTTTTTTACATGTCCGGTTATAGTACTAAGTCAACCTAGTTGACTGTATCCTTATCAGGCTCAGTTTCATACCTTATTTATAGTACTCAATTGACCTAGTCAACCTTTTACTCTTATCTACCTCTTTTATTGTATTAATAAGTTTATCTATATGACCCTATACTCTTATCTATCCCTTGGATTACAAAACATAGTTGACTTGCTCATCTTTGTATCCTTCTTGTCTCTTTGATTTTGCATTAGATTCATCTTACTTAATATTTCTCCCTAATCATGAAATTCTTATTTGAGGAAAATAATTATTTTAATTCAATATATAATGAGCTTTACCATCCCTAATAGGTTATCCCATAAGCATCTTATGGTTCCTACCCTAGATGAAAGTAATTGGCATGTAGTGACTCATAGTACAAACTACGGGATCCCTCCTCATTCCTATTTAGTTTTAAATCCTCTCTTCTCATTTGAAGATCAACCTAAATTATAGTATACCCCAAAAATTATCTTATTCATCAATGAGTTTACTCAACATCAAGGAAAAAATACTTCTATTATTTACCATCTCATGATAAGTGGTCAAGGTGAAGAGCCCCATTCACCTTCTCCCACATTCTCACACATATTTGGGGACATTAATTTATTTTATTCTCAAACTCTTCCATCTATTTTTACCCATTCTCATACCATGACATCTTCTTCTTTTATTTCCTCCACCTCCATGTCTAGTATCTCTACTAACATGGCAACTTCTACATCTAATGGGTCTCTTCCAAGATCCACTCTAGTGCATCTTTTTCTAGCCATGGTAATCATGCCTTTAGTGCCACTTATTTTCATACATATAATATTAAATCATTTGACACAAAAGAAAATCATGATAATAGTGCCTCACATACCAAAAATTCTTCTTAAGCTACTACTAACACCCATATTGGTACCCAAGCCACTAATACCAATTCTAATACTTTACGCAATACCAATAATACCACTCAAACTCATCAAATTCTATTAAAAAATCTTAATAAAATGAAATATTTATAAGATAAATATGCCAATAAAACGATGAAAATTAAAAATCATTTATTAGTACACCTACAAAGTGTAATATCAAGTATATATGTTGTTTCTATGGCATTAATAATCTTTTATCCACACATTGTCATAAATTATGGTAATACTTAGACACCTTGCATCCCACCACTCCTCATCCCGTAAACAAGGCCATACCTCCCCCAAAACTATTACTTGAATATATCCCCAAATATGGAGAGGCATATTATCTCTGGCACCAATGTAGTGCTCATCACACTGATCATTGTCACATCTTTCAGCATCATCACTGATCATTATTGCATCCTTCAACATCATCTCATAGATTACCTCATGACCATCTATGTTCCTACTTCCCTTTCTCCCATACTTATCCATTGAAATAAGTATCCCCCTTATTCTTCCATGGCTACACTACCTATGGTCCCTTTTCTACCTATGATTCCCTCACCTATGGATCCTCCTTCCCTAGTGGACCCTTTTCCACTGGTTACTCCTTCACATGTCTTCAATTCTCCACTGGTGACCCCTTCATCTCCTATATATTTCATTCCCATTCCTTCTCTTGATAATACCTTACATGATATCACACATCAACATGATATTTCAGGCATTCCTACATTTTATTTTGAGGAGATTCATCATGAAGTATTTTCTCAACTTTCCCTAAAGATCAATGAGACTTTGGTTACCGTCTGAGTTCATCTTCATAGAGACTTATCAAAATATATGGATAATGTGTATGGGTAAATATGTTAGTAATTATGAACATAAGCATGGTGTTATTTCATTTATTTATTCATTTAGATTGGATGTGTTCTCCACCTTTACATATATCTATATTATATAATTTGACATTGTGTCAAATTCTTATCTACCTTATATGATGACTTTTATTTCACGCCATATGTTAATTATGATTTCGTTATTTTCCTTATGTTATATTATGGATTATTTATTTCAAGATTACATACTTATTTTTCCTGATTTATTTTTCTATGGTTATCTTCTTCACTTTCATGAATATTTTCTATCTTATCTCTATAAACACAAATAATTTTTATTGTGACTTGGTTATACAAACCTTTCTTGATTTAGTCATTCCTTATTTAACATATTATTATTTAACAAATAATTCATCTCATTATATTATCCTTTTATGATTCCACCTTGGATCTCCCCTTATTCCCCTTTATTACATTTCACAAACTAAGCATACACATGGTTGAGACTTGAGATAACATTCTAGTTCATATTTAAGCATAAGTGTTCTAGTCAGTCATATCTTTGGTTACTTTGCTTTATTTAGCCTAAGCCTAAAGCTCATTGATGTGTATCACTTTATCTATCATGATATTTCATTCCAAGTCCATATGTAGGAGGAATATTAAAACCCATAAACTTTCAAAATCCAAATCATTTAACAAAATGCAATTATCTAAATGACAACATTCAAAATTTTCAAAAGTCAAATCACACTAAAAGATGTGATTATAAGCACATCTCCTTTTTTAAATCAAATATAAAACTCCATGGTTGGCCTCATGATAGATTTAAGGTCCATTGGGATGTGGTAGGCCAGTATATTGGAAAAGGAGAATAAAAAATCTTTTAGTGATACCTACTTTCTCACATAAGTACCCTATTTTCACAGTAGATCCATAGTTCTATAAGGGGTCCTAAATAATGAGGAACACATCATGGGAAGGTAGTTCCATTTTAATTTTCTATTTAAAAATAACCAACAATAGTTTATCTTAGTACCACACTAGGTTGCCTACATAGCTTTGTGCCTATAGTGAACATGTATCCTTTGTATATTGATCATCACTAGTCACTTAGTGTCTTTCCATGTCCTTAGTGTGCCTCATGTATCCTAAAGTATTATCATAAGACACCTATGTTATTATTATTAAATTTACTCTTTCATTCCATAAAACCCTAATAATTACCCTTGATAAATATTATTTTGTTCACTGATCACTTCCCTTAGGGATTCTATTTATGAGTTATAGTGTAAGACCTTCAAAAATACCAAGCCTTCCTAAAAAATTACCAAATTTTCACATTACCATTCCAAACATCCCTTTTTACCATTTTTCACATTTTTTCACATCAATGGTGTTCCCTTTGTGAGTTGAAGTGTAATACCATGGATATGACCTAGCCTTCCTCATAAAATTTCCTAATACCCAAGTCACAATGAAATTATGTGTCAAATATGAGATAAGATGTGAATGACTATGAGTTACACATCATTGACATGATTTTAATCTTAATTTATTATGTTTCAAGCTTAATTCATTAATATTTCACTTTTATCTCTTTATTTTTTGATTGTATGTAAGAATCCAACCATTTATATTCAGTTTCTCATACTTCCTAACTTGAGTTAATGTGATTAAACTAAGACCAATTTGCCAAGTTTGTTTCTCTTTTATACTTCCCAACATGATTTAGTATGATTCATTGACTTAATTGATTTATTTTTATACCATTGGTATTTCACATGATTTTCATTTATTACATTATTTTCATACTTTCCAATGTGATATAGTGTGATTTTACTTGTTTTAATTTGGTGCCAATCTTTTTCATGGTTTAAAAAATAATTGTCCTATTGTTTACCACTTTTTGTTTTATTATACTTAGTCATATTTTGTTATTACATATTTCGCATCATGATATAATGTGTAATGTATTTATTTTTGATTAATTATAATTTTCCAATCCATTTTGACATATCTCTTTTTAACTATGAATGTGAAATCCATAATGATATAAAAAAAACACCCCACATATATTTATTATAACATATACAATAAAAGTAAAATACATGTGCTAGAAAGAAATATATCCATGCATCTACAAAACCAAAACTAAAATATAACTCATGAGATTAACATCCAACTATAAAAATAATCTATCTCTATATATCATGAGTTTTTATATAAAATATAAAAATACATCATTCCAACTCTATGGCTAGGCTCCATCATGTGTATCTCATGGCCTAACCACATTTCTCATATATTCCTTAGATTGTCCCCTCTACATAGTATAATATAATGAGGTAGTTTGAGATCTCAAACCTACTACTTGTCCTTGCAGGTTGGCCACCTAAGCTTATGCCTATCCCAACTAGATCATGATAGCCATGTGTGCAGCTATCTCCTGAGCCAGGGCATACCAAGCATATGATTTTCATACTGCCACCCATGCCAATGGATATAATCCATCTATACATGTTTGTATCTTCCTCATTTCCTATACCACTAGTATAAAATAGATCAATTGAGTTGGGGTAAATATTACCATAGTATCACATATGGTGGTGGGGTCATATGGTGCCAACACTCTATCCTAAATGTCATGGTGTAGTACCATGATTAAGCCCCCCACCTAGTCTCCTTTGTCATAGGGTGTATAAAAACCCAAACCTAGACATATATTATATCACATATACATCTCAAAATTTATCTATCTACAATAATATACAACTAGTATTATATTTTAGAGACTAAAAATACAAAATTTATTACCTATCCCAGTGTTACCAACTACCATCTCCTCATTTTCTCATCCATTGAGAAAGGTCTCTCCATCAACCCATACCATAAACACCTCATCCATGGGTCACTTACCAATCACAACAAATCCTAGGGTCGCCACATGTGCATGATTTGGGCCTCTCCTTAGTGATGTTTCTATCAACAAGATCTTCCCTAAGCTGACTATCAGGTCATCCCACATGACTACTCTAATTTGTGCTCAATCTCACCATGGGTTTATCTATCAATGGTGTGCCTAAAGAGGTTTTTATTCTTCCTATTATGATGCATTTTATGGTAGTTTATGTACCCATACATCTAAATACATACCCTCTCCTCCTCTATCCATTAGTTGTCATGCTTAATCAATCCATAGTCTCACACACCATAGTCTGATCTTTGGTCTTTTGATTAACACTCCTCTTCCTATCCCCCTTAGATTTCTCACATTCCATGACCAAAATATAGGAACTAATATATGAGTCATTAGGTGTGGGAGTTAAAACTATCATAGAAAATGTTACATTGGTTATAGCTCTACTTACTAGGTATACTGCCCTATGATCCCCTATCAAGCTAGTCTTAGTACCACAGTCACCTAACTCAGCCAAATAGTAGAAATATGTGCTTAGAGATTCCACCCAATATTTATTTATGTGACTATATATAGTGATGACATGTGGGGCACATCTCGTACTACTTTTTCCTATCTCTATATAACATTTTGAGGTAACCTATCATTGACCATATGGGGTAACCCAACTAACCAATACATCAAAAATGTCTCATATATCCATACACTAAATATCACTAGTCCCATGGTATTATAACCTCTATAAAACATCCCATACATATCATTCATTAGTTAGACCTAGATGGTAAAACCAAAATCATATGTTCTCCCTGATCCAACATGGACTGGTACAAGGCTATCATGTATAGTGGTACCCTACTATCTGAGTTGTGACATAACAATTATAATATCATAATACCTATCATATCCTTATATATATCTATAATATTAATAATATAAACATCAAATAAGTTCACCATTATCCCTAGTTATATCCTCTTTAAGCTCATCACCCACCTAGCTAGTGCTTGTCTCTTCCTTAAATCATTTGGTGACCCTATCATCACTGGTGTCCCTCTGATAGGTAGTCCAAGAAATTCATGGACATCCTATACTTTGATACCCACGTTTATGGTGTCCCCATTCACCACCCATACAAAAGTCCTAGTTAACCATTCCCATGCTTTAAGGAATATGATAATGAGATGAGCACTCATTAGGATGCATCTCATCTCCATGATTCCTCCTAAGCCTAATGCAACCAATCTCACTCTATATACATTTACCAATTACTAAAATAAATTACGTAACTATGAGACATCGATCAATCTCTAAAATATCTACTACCTCTAAAAAATATCAAACAATAAAGGATGTATTAGAGCTTCATTTCATTTATACTCAAAATACATTCTTATAAATTTTAAAAAACAAACAAACTATTTTTTTTTCAATTTTAAGCACGTTATCCTTTTTATTACTAATTTATCCCGTATCTAACTTAATATTACTACATCAACCTCTTTTAGCATCTACAATACTAAGTCAGCCATTTACTAAATAAATAAAGTTAGTCCATTAGTAATAAGTCATCATATTAACCTAAACAACTAAGTTGACCACTTAATACTAAGTTGGCCCAATAGTTTTTATTATCTTTTTCCAACTAGGTCGACATGGTTGACCTTGTTCTTTCATTGCAATGATTTTTTTCCCAATTATCATAAATGCCTTGGGAATGTAGTGGTCTAATTCCTTTATAACTAATACCCCATTTAAGCCATAATACCCCTAAAATTTTCCTAGGGTTCATTTTAGTGTCTAGATTTTGCCTAATCATCCAATTTATATAAATCACTCAATTTTAAATAAAACAACTCAAAACTTTGAAATTTTTAGTTGCTTGCCTATGATGCACTTGCCATGTCCATTATGCATCCACCCTATCTTAATTTTCATCTCTCCATCATCCCTAAACTCTAGGTATCACACTCATTCTATTAGATTTATATATTTTTAGAATATTAAATAATGACAAATTATTTCTTTTTCACACTATTTATATTTACTATTTCAAAAATTATTTACCTTTAAAAAATTTACAATCAGGTTTCTTATTTTGCTCATATATTTGTCTATACTAACTCTTTTTTGAAACCATCAAATGTTTTAGAATCTTGATGTCATAGAGAATCATTTCAACTATTATATGTACATGTTTCAAAAAAAAAAAGAAAATTCTCTTTTTCACTAATCTCTATATGTTTGCCTAATGTTCCTCACATTGGACACCTTCAAATTTATCACATCTCCTTATTTATCTACAACACTAAGGTAAGTAAAGGTATGTATTTTTCAAAATTTTCCTTTAATTTATCTTATTTTATCCTTATTTTAATTTATTCATATTTAGTATTATGTGTCTCTATGTTCTTTTACTAAAGCACCATCCCTTGTTGTACTTACATGACATGTCATGACTTCGAGTGGGGCATATGTATACACATAATATTTTCAACCTTTATAAATTATCAATGATTATTATTTCAAAATAACCTATCAAGATTCAATATATTTGAGTGCATACCCTAATGGGTGTACCAAGAAAGGGGTGCTTAGATGATTGGTGCCTAATAGGATTGTTGTCCCTTTTTACCACTTATTATCTATACACTTATCTCCTAAAAACCATTCCACTAAACTTTGCCTCTTATTTTGCACCCTCCTCTACTAATTTACAATGATCATTATCCATTTCCATAACCTAAACCCCTTTTTGGTAGTTTACATAATATTTAATCCATATTGACCTTGTATTTCTATTTACAAATCTTACTAGGAACTAGGTCGGCCCATGGCTAACATGTTCATAATCTAGTTATTTTTTTCTAATTTTAGCACTAGGTTGACCAGGTTGACCTTGTAATTATAATTTTTTTAAAGGTTTAGGTTTATATCTACCTATATAAACACATTAATTTCACCATTTCTAAGAGAAGAGAAGAAGAATTAAGATATATTATGCATATGCTTATCCACCATTCTACTTGAGGATCAAGCTTAGGGTTTTATACTTTATTTAGAGATATAAATCTTATCTTGTGGATAAGTCTTTTAGATGAATTTATATGTTGTGTAACATATATTTTATTTATCCTTGTCATCCTTGCATACTACAATAACCTCTTGAAAATAACCTTGGCCAAGGGAGAGTTTGAGGCTTGACAGTTTTGTCTTCAAAGGTAAGTATTCCTAACTTTGTCACCTACTTTATAAGAGTAGATAAATATGCATTTGTAATTATCTTACATGCATTAGTATTTAATATGCATTGGCATGTGTATATTTATTCTATTCATGTTTAATTTTAGTTTTTATTACCCCCACTTTGTGATATAAGCTTTCAAGAGCACTAGATTAGATTTTTCTTTACTTGTTATTAGTATAGTGAATATCAAAACGTAGGAACTAGTTAAGGTTATTAAATATTTTTTCTTGATTGGAGGCTTTGGAACCCTTCCTAGTGATATTATTGTGGTAATATATCTCTTGGCTAGGTCTATCGGATCCATATTGGTCATGACCCTAATTATCTAATGTATCCACAATCAAAAGTGTAAGTAGGATCTATATTCTCTAAGCTAGGGTTGATTTGTAGATCTAATACATTTCCCATTATATACATAGGGAAAATTAATCATGTAATATGGATGGGTTTTCATTAATACTAAATCACTTATAACCTTATGAGAGTGACAACATTTCAAACTAATACAAAAACTTATAGTATGGGTGATATGTTCCATGTAATTGAGACACTATTATCCTTATTAAGGACACATTATGAGTTTGATTTTATTGATGAACACAAAATTAAAAATAATACTTTTAAATCTAAAAAAATCCCATAAAAACCATTCTTCTCCATTAGACTTTTAAGTGAAGAAATAAGATCAAAACAAGACCTTGTTTTAATGAACAAGACATAGTGACCTCCTTACAGTATTAATGATTTTTTATAAAGGATATTGGATGAATATTAAAAATAATTTAAAAAATTTAATATTAATATTACCCCTAACATTTCTCAAAATTATAGCCTCCAACTTTCTCTTTCCTAGATGTAACATGCATTTGTATTTTGCGTTTATGAGCTTGTGAAGTAAGCGATGGAGGAGAGAGAGTTATTTTAATATATGAGAATTTAAAATTTATCCCAAGATTCAATATGGGTTTCTTAAGATAAATATACTCTTATAAACCATTCTCACCTTCAAATAGATCTCTTAAGGCTGTACAAGGGCCTATAACTGCTTGGAAATGAGTATTTCTTTCAATTTAAGCATTAAATTGAAACTTTCATTAGGTTTTGACCATATATTGTCCTTATATGACATCAGGTAAATTATAAAACTTCTTTAAATATTCTTCCTTGAGATTTTTATGTACAATTCATCCATTTTGGCCTAGAAAGGTGACTAAAGGTCTTGGGTTATATAATAATCATAGTGAAAGGTTAGTACATGAAAATATGACTTTATAGACACATTAAAAACCTTATTTATTGACTCAGACCCATAATATGAATTTAACACCATGAAAAACACATGACTCTTAAGACTATATAAGTACATATACTACATTTTCAAATACTTATATCTTTGATTAATACTTATATCTTATATTATGTACATATATATGATATTTTTTAATATATGGCCACATTACATATACTATGTGTAGATTATATTTCTAGTCCTATGTTCCATTGATGCTATTAATTATATGTAGTATATTAAACTTTTATTTTTCTATTGTGTAGGAATCCTAACCCTTGTATGCCAAAACATTATTGAACATATATATGAGATATTTTCTTAGTATGTGTGACATTTGAACATGCTTATTACTTGTATCCCTTAGCCCTAAATTTTGTGTGACATTCGAACATGTCCATTTCTTATGGCCATTATTCCTATGTTTTGTATGAAATTTTAACATTTCCATTTCTTGAGGCCCTTGGCCTTTTATTCAATGTAATAGTTGAACATGTCCCTTGTATGCATCCCTTGGCCTTATTTTATGACATTGTAATTATTGTGTTTGTGTGCTAGTTGAGCTTGATAAGTTTGATGAGTATAATGATCCATATCATTCACTAGATATTATGTACACTTATACTATAAATAACACTATGAGATCATTGATACATTTATCTATATTTGACACTTTAGGCCTAGCCCAATATGATAAATTCATGTATTGAATGATACCTATCTTATTATGATGACACACATTTTCAAATATGCTACATTAATCAATGATTACATATTGATATCCATTATATTGTTTAATTTGATTTTGATATGAGTGACTTTCATGATACATTCCTCACCTAAAAATGGGGGAATTTTGGTGGGATTTTCATACATGAGATAAACATCTATAAGCAAAAAATGGTTATGTACAAAACAAAGTTTCACATAATTTAGAATGGTTCAAATTTTAACTATTAGTATAGATTATGTGGGCATATTTATTCACATTACAAAAAAAAATTACATGTTTATATATTTTGGGTGCATGATATAGATTAATCCACAAGCTTCAAATATAAATTACATAATTTACATCTACATTTTTTTATACATTTTTATATTTATCACATAGGGGCATGATATTGATTCATGCCACACTTTAATACTAATTTATATGTTTAGTCATGGTAGGGGCATGGATGTCATCCATTATATTTTGATCGTGAATACAAGAACTAAGGAATAAAGTGAAAAGTGAATCTAAAATCCATCTATAGTGGTTGATTCTATTAAAATGCATTATGTGTAACTTTGAGATTTAGCAACCTCTAGTCTTATATCCTTAGAATTAATTATGTATTCAATCCAAATTGGGGCTTCATCACCCTCAATTTTCCATTGGCTCAACTAAGGAACCAATCTCTCCAAGTACTTCATGGGAAACATTAATTCTCTAATGTTTCTAAGAAGTATCATATTCAATAAGAGTTAGAAGATAAAAATTTGTTTCACATTTCAAATTAACAAAATGACAACATCATGAGATTATATTGTGTTTACTAAGTTAAAGTACCCAACATGATTGAAGTATCAACTCTAAGGAAAAGTGTGTTTTACAGACTTGGGTATATATTTATTTTTTTTCCAGTAATTTTATTTCTAAACTAAAATGGGGGGAATATATAATAATGAATACTTTATAATATCATTTTTGGCCCACTTTTACTTTAATTGACATGAAAAATTACTCTAAACCTATTTTTCCACCTCATTCTATCTTAAGTATCTATACAGACTTGTCCTCTTTTAAGTTGTTTTTTAACACCAAAAAAATGTTTCTAATCACTAAGAATCTCTCTAAGCATATGTACATAAATATTATATCCTTAATTTCAAATGTTACCCTTAAATATAAAATTAATCAGAATAAGATGGGACCAGGTAGATGATAATTTCCTATTGGTCAATCCTTTTTAATATTAAAAATGGTTATTTTTCAAATTTAGACCCTCCCTTACAGGTTGGTACATATTTTTAGGATAGGTAGCATGAGGTTTTCCCATTTTCAATTTTTATAAAGTCATATATAAGTCACCTATTCTATCACTTGTAAATTTCACTATTGAGGAACATTTATACTATTCAACACTGAGAAAATATTTTCTATATATTACACATTTGATTCTAACCATTTGAAGTATCCCTTAACCAAATAAAAATCCTAATCTATCCAAGTCATGATAAACATTTACTAATTATTCAATCCATCTCTAGATGTATACATGTAGTAAAAGGAGAAAAAATACACTAAACACTCTAAGTGGGAGAACTATGTGGGTTTTATTTCCCTCTTAAGAGGATTGGATGCATAGGAAATAATAAATCATCACATGGGTGATCGGGTTAAGTTCAAACCATTAAACTCTCCCCTTTTTCATTGCATGTGTTCAAATTTTGCAATCCATGTTATGGTTTCAACTTTGAACAAGTCATTTAAAGGTCATATGTATACATTTTAATTCCAAATTTATGCTCACATGCATGTTTTAAGCAGGTGTAAGTGGATGTTTATTAATTTTCATAATTTTACCAAAGGATAATGTTGACCCATAAAGGACAATAGTTGTAGTTGATCTTGTGCTTTTCCATTCAATTATAAACTTGGCCATTTATAGTCATAGTTCTTATTTTACTTGTAGGATCATTTTGATTTTATAATCTCTAGTCTATTTTAGTTACACGTAGTTAGCATATAGAGAAATAATATATTGATTATTATATTATTTAAAGTTATCTTCATTTCATTCATTCATGCTTTGTCTATTTTAGTACTTTGTTTTAATTTTTCTAGTTATAATTCATTTTATAGCATTTGCTATCTTTCAATTTTTTTAATCTTAATTAGAGTTAGTCACTAAGTTAAGTCTAAATTATGATAAAATAGTGTGTTCAATTAAACATTGTCTAATGATTTATCATTACCATACATGGGATTCAAGGTAAATTATGAGTGACTCCAGCAAATAAAAGGTTTTTATTTGTGCCTAAATTTAAATCTTAATCTAATTTCAAGTTGAGTTAATTTTAGATAAATTTAATTATTAAGGATGATGCATACTCTTTATATCACCTCAAAATGGGTCCAAAGTTCCCTTTCTTTGCTCCTTAAAGGTACAGGAATCCATCTCAACCATTTGATCCTTTCTAACACAAATATAAGATTCATTCAAATATAAGGATAACCTTGATGTATTTATAGAGGTAATAAAGGTTTAAAATGAATCATAATATTTCAAACTCATATTTTTGAAAAGAGGAAAGAGGTTTTGTAGAATGACTTGTCCATAGTCATCCCTCTTCTCATTCCTTAACATTAGATGACTTATATTAATGGAGTCTCCAATATTTTTATCCATTTCCATTATATTTATTTTTTAAATTTATTACCATACGTGCATGGTTGGGTTGGTTTTTTAGGTACCCATATTTTTAATAAATTTCTAGTTGGTTATGGGCTATAAAAATTTTCCAAAAAATCTTGGAGAGTTTCAAGCTCCACCAATTCCATTAATGGTCACCAACCATGTTGAATAATAATTTAATTTTAATTTTTGGTTTTATAATTTTATTTCTATTTCACACAAAAGGGAATATAAAATAAATGAGGTTCTATTTTTTTCTTTCCATCCTAGGGCTTCCAAGATTCCGCAAATGTAAAAAGGATCTAAAATGACACCCCACGAAAAAAAAGAGATATATCTTTAAAATGATGTAGTCCCAAGTCATAAAAATTAGTTCATGTGGAAAAGGTAAAATTTGATTAAGGGACCCTTTTGGGTTACCCTACCTCTGGGTCTCTGGTTTACCATAATTGAATGTATAAAATAGAGCAATTATAGGTGAATTAGTTTTGGTTTTAATTTAGTTACACATGAAATAACTTTATGGAGTAACATATTTTTTAATAAATTAATAATTAAATGAAATAATTTGTATTAATATACTAAACATGGTATCTATTTGTGTGGTGGTAAACATTTGTTGACTAACCCATGCCATAACCCCGAGTGGATTCAATACATGGCTTATTAGCCATGTGATTACTCAAACTGCTTGGTGGTGCTCTCATACAACATTGACCTTAGTTAGCATATTCATCACTAACAATTTTAATTTATGGGCCCTTATAGCCCTAACCCTTCACCTAAAGGTTACATGGATGATGACTAGCCTAAATTATGGCTACACCATAGAATAAGACTTATGCCCTTCTAAATGACTTGTCAAAATTAGGAACTTCCCTACATATACATAATATTCAAAAAATCACATCAAACAAATCATATGGCCTAAAACTTTGAAATAAAAGGAAATAAGAACTAAAGATATCAATTTTTTATATAAAAATAGTTTTGGTACTTTTCTACCTCATTTGATGTACACACAAGTTCCATGAATTTTCATCAAATTATAATTGAAAATTAGGTATTTATAGTAGTTTAAATTTAAAAAATCATATAGATTAAATTTTATGTCCCAAAATTAAATTATAAATTGTGTTATAATCCTGATTAAACATTATTAAAATTGACAAAAAAATGGAACATTTAAAATTATATTAAAATTATCTAAGTGATTCTAACCTTCTTGGGCTTAACAAAATCCATTTGGGCTTAACAAAATCCATTTAATACAATAATTGAAATAAGATCTTCATTTTATTTCTGATAAATTATAAAATAATAAATAATGATATTGTCTATACAATTTTTAAAACTTGAATCAAAACATAAAAAATAATGTTTCATTACATTTAGTCATTCTTATTTAAACTATCAGTTAACAATAAACTAATGCATGAAATTTCCTACTCATTACATCATATTTTATTTTATTTTTTTTCACATACATAAACATATAATTTTAAAACAAATGTATTAAATACCAAAAAATAATAATTTTCACATCATTTACATTTATAAGGCCACTGAATATATAATAAGACTCCATGTAAGCTCCACGTGTAACTATGAGGCCAAGTTAAGGAGGGCTCACCTCCCATCTTATTTCCATCATCAAGAAGCTACCCTACATAACCTTGATCCTAGGAATCCCATCTTTGAACATAGATGACACTAAAGGTTCAAGGTTAGATGATAAAAGTCAAATAATAGGCGTATATTAACAAGGTAACAAACTCAACTAGGAGAGACAACTAGGTGTATCAACTACACTCCCTTGTAAAAGAGTCTTCTAATTTCACCAAAACTAAAATATACATTACATCCATAAAATAATCTTCAAATTAAGATGTGAGCCCATAAATTAACCATGATGTTAAAAATGTATCAAGAATCAATAGTCACCCATTGTTTTCAATAATTTATTATCTCAAAAATATAGGGGTGGGAAAAGGAGGACCTTGTATTTTTTCCTTTTCCCAATCCCTTATCCCTTATCATGGAAGAAAATTGGAAACATTATGATTTCATTTCTTCTAAACCCAATTCATATGATTTTTGTATGAGTACTTTGAACTTTATTCCTTCCCCAAACCCTACATACGGATGCACATAACATGAAAAATAATTAAAGCACATTTGGGCAGTAGAAATTTACAATTTTAAATATCAAAATTGTTGTAAAAATAACATAAAATATTGGAGGGATATTTCATCTCCAAACCTAAATGAACAATAAAATACACATCGTGGCTATAGGCACAATCCATGGAAAACAAAAGAGAGAGAGAGAGAGGGTAAACCAAATGGCCTTACACATATTATAAACTCAAAAACAAGGAGAGGGAGGAATGAAATTTATTTAAATCAATAAATTGAAATAAAATAGGTGATAATAAATCCTACCTTGGCTCCACATCTTGGGTTTACATAAATACTCTCCTATAAGTGTTTGAAGATAGTTATCCTCCTTTAAGTTCCTTATCTCCTTCCTCAAGCTCTCCTCCCATTTATAAATTCAAAATGATAAATATTTTTCCTAAAAATAAGGATTTCCATATTATTATAAACAAAATACTCCAACCTAACAGCTAATGGTAAGGTAACACTTGTCCCATCACATTCTTTGGCCCTTATCTAAAAAGTCTTCTATATCATTAACTCACACTACACACCCAAGTGGGGAAGAAATAATTAAAAATATATATTAATGATCACTCTTACCCATGCCATGAATGGTTTGTCCTATCAATTGAAAAAAACTCCAAAAAACTTTAACACATCCCTTAGTTATAAGGGTTCTTAAATGCACATGCAACCACCTCTAAAACACATTACATCTACTTGTAAACATGGGTCCAAGTTCCCATTTCATATTTTTTCAAGGGTTATAATTAAGTGGCATACATATTTATATTTATGAATTAATATATTGTTAAGGTGAATTATAAGGTCTTCTAAAAGTTAATGAATAGTGTTACGGAATTTGAATAGTGCTAAGAGGGTGAAATAGGTTCAAACTCAAATATAGATTAACCAAGTACATTAGTGTTAGATTATATTATAAAGGCATCATGAAGTATTTAATGAGATTTAAAAAAATGGTTTACTTATGCTCATCTTTGTCTTATTTCCCTTGCTTGGCCTCCCTTGTCACCTATACATCATTTTACTGTCAAATTACACTATACTAGGTAGCCAAATATATTTAATGTAGATGTTATCACCAAAATTTGAAATATTAATGAGGTTACTCAAACCCCCTTAATTAAGTGATATCATGGAGAAACCTATGACTAATAGCTAATGGTATGGTAACACTTGTCCCATCACATTATTTCGCCCTTATCTAAAAAGTCTTCTATATCATTAACTCACACTACACACCCAAGTGGGGAATAAATACTTAAACATATCTATTAATGATCACTCTTACCCATGCCATGAATGGGTTGTCCTATCAATTGAAAAAAACTCTAACACATCCCTTAGTTATAAGGGTTCTTAAATGCACATGCAACAACCTCTAAAACACATTACATCTACTTGTAAACATGGGTCCAAGTTCCCATTTCATATTTTTTCAAGGGTTATAATTAAGTGGCATACATATTTATATTTATTAATGAATATATTGTTAAGGTGAATTATAAGGTCTTCCAAAAGGTAAGGAGTAGTGTTAAGGAATTTGAATAGTGCTAGGAGGGTGAAATAGGTTCAAACTCAAATATAGATTAACCAAGTACATTAGTGTTAGATTATAGTATAAAGGCATCATGAAGTATTTAATGATATTTAAAAAATGGTTTAATTATGCTCATCTTTGTATTATTTCCCTTGCTTGGCCTCCCTTGTCGCCTATACATCATTTCACTGTCAAATTACACTATACTAGGTAGCCAAATCTATTTAATGTAAATGTTATCACCAAAATTTGAAATATTAAGGAGGTTATTCAAACCTCATTAATTAAGTGATATCATGGAGAAACCTATAGGTTGTGCATGGCCTAATCAATGAGGTGAATCTATAGATAAGGCTAACTCCTTTGATGTTATCACCCTTTGATACTACTAGACCTATTGATTGCAAGTGAAAAGGGTAACATAGATTGAAAGTTTACTAATATAGGGAGGTGATGTACCAAATTAACACCCTTAACTTGGCTATCATGAATTAATAACATGAATTAGGACTGAATCTAATCACACTACTCAACAAGGACTTTCAAGCATGAATGTTTCAACATAGAGGTCATAGATAATGTATTAAATGAGAGGGATATTCAAGGGTATAATAAAGACACTAATGACTGAAATAAACTTCCAAACTATGAAAATATACCTCAAACTCACCATTTTACCTACAATAATATAATCCATTTATAAAGAAGCAAGAGAGGATAAATGAGAGAGAGAGTAAATGCACTTGTACTAGCATTCATCAACAATCACACAACTACAATATTTTCAAGTGTATAAGAAGGTAAAAATCTATATTTATTAATCATTAAATTTAATAGTAAAATATTTTAGTTGAGAAAGGATTTTCCATACTTAGAAAATGGATCCATAACAAGCCATTCAAGGCTGCATATATAGGAGAAATGAAGGAGAGAGAGAGAATAGAGGTGTAGGGATAATTACAATGACAAGTGTCATCCATTTCAAGTTAGTTACAAGGAAAAATGAAATATTCTAAAATTATTTTCAGTCATATTCTTATAATGTGTTACTCATATTGATGACTAACTTCACCAAGTGGTATAGGAGCTCTTGTTTGAAGAGTTACAAACACTTCTTGAAGGAACAATTATAATTTGACAACTTGACACATGGCATATTGGATTCATGAAGTAACCTCCATGCCATATTAGGCCTATAAATTATTCTTATATATTTTTTAGAGTTTATAATCATGTTTTAAACCTATTTAAAATGATAAGGACTTGTAAATTTGGTTGAGAAACCTGTTTTGTTGAAATGAGGATCACAAAACAAGACCATATTAGCATCTTAGGCCTAGTTCCATGTTTTAAGATTTTAATCATATCTTTAATACCCCTTGTAAATAATTTAGTATATCATTCCATCTTATTTTCATGATCAAAACATCGTCAATATTGAAGTACACATGTATTATGTCTGATAAGAGGCCTTGGTAGCATGTTTACTTACCATTAGATGTTTTGATACCTCCAAATGGTGTTATAGTCATTATATACTTATTCATGAGGAATTATAAGCATCATACCGTATATTTTAAAGATCATATATGGTTCCAAGATAATTTTTTAGGTCTAATTTTAGTCAAATTCTATGAAAATCCTCTAAAACTACCATTTTAAGCCTCAATAGTCACCTTTTAGTCCAAATTATATATAACAGTCCCTCATGTTCTTAGAAAATGACTTTTTTGTATGAATATAGTATTTTAAGGATGATATAATAATTTTATATGTCATTTCAATCCACTTTAGGTAATTAGGAGGCCAATTTTTTCCATGAGGTCATTATGAGGGTTTAAGGAGGGTTTTAGGTAGCCTAGTTTATTAAAAATTATTCATAGCCCATAGGGACTCAATGAATTAAATAATTCCAAGAATTATAATTAAAAAAAAACCCATTTCACAATCCATAATGAGATAGGATCACCATGCATATTCTTAGGTAAGTTCTCATCTGCCAAAAGTGCCTCTTAGGTGACTAGGTCTACAATTGTGGACTTAAGAGAGAAATTTGCATGGAAATGTACCAAATTATTTGGTTTTAATTTTAAAAATTAAATTTGGGTGTTTTAAATGTATTTTTAGGTATAAATATGCATAAATACATTAATCACCCTTTTATTATTCTTAAAATTGATTCAATCTCAAAACCAAGGTTTATGCCTAGTTGCATTCAAGTGACCCTAACAGGGTTACTTGAGACCTTTATTTCCTTCCCAATGAGATAAAACTCATGTAAAAATATTTTAACATGATTTATCTTATTTTTATACTCTTAAATACTCATAAAAATTCCATTTTGCAGGTTTTCTTGAATTTTCATACATGGGCTTGTGTATGTTGATTTAGGTCTCCTAGGCCTAAATAGGCTTCACAAACATTATAATTTCCTTATTTTTTTATATAAAAATAAATAAAAAAGTCATTATAACATATTTAAATTAATTATATTAATTATTTAAACTCTTTCCACTTCATATTTCCACATAAAAATCACATCTCTCTTGCATTCATCTAAAGAGGCCTATAGATGGCAGATTTAGGTTCTTGACTACAAGTCTAAGATAAACTTATTATTATAGTTTTTTGTGTTTTTTAATGATTTTATATGGTGTATAATTATTAATTTAAACTATTTAAAACCAATTTAACCCTTTTTTAACATCATAAAAGGTAACCTTCCTCAATTCTACTTGTTATAAACATATATGCAGTGAACTAGGCTTCCTGGCTATAGATGATCATTTGGGATTTTATAGGCTAGATTATACTTATTGTGATAGTATTAAATTAATTTAAACTTATAAATAATATAATTTTTACCCTTTAATAATTCTCTCTTAGAACAATATTGTGTATCATCTTCAAAACCCAAACACCAACATGTAGTTGTTGATTTATGCTTGTAGGTTGTAGATGATCAGATTGAGCTTTCAAGATGAATAAAATATTTTTAATTGAACCTTATAATTTTTAATTTATTATTAAATTTTTATTTTTAATTTTACACCTCTTTTAATTCTCAAACATCCTTCACTAACATGCCTTTTGGCCTTACTATCTACCATAGGCCTGTAAGATATCTTTTAGGCTTAAAACCATGTTTTGCCCTTAGTGGTTCATGTTGAGAAAGAGTTTAACAATGATTTAATTTGGAGTAATTTTTTTTTTTTTTAATTAATAATAATTCTTTTAATTTTCTTAGGTCACTTTGAATATCCATCTTTATCTAGCATAGTCTTTCTTTTGGACTTACACCATCCAATCTTGTCAACACAATCCTCTTTAGTACAATATGAGTTAATGATATAGGATACTAAGTCCAAGTGATTTATTTATTTGAGATAATAAAATAAAATTGGTTTATTTATTAAAAATACCATTTAATATTCCTACTAAAACCATTTATTGCTAATAATGACCTATAAGTCTGCAGACTTGTAGGTCTACAAAATCTTTAGTTCCCCTAGCTTGAAGAAGAACACTAGAGACATGAATATATTATATGGTATTTTAAACATCCTTTATATTATATTAAATAATTATTTTTATAATTTACATCTCCTTCAAGGATATTTTACAATGATAAAGCCTTGATATTTGATTGGGGTTACTTTACCATTATAACTAGTTCAAATTGCCTGACTCCATATACATAGTGCTTTGTCTTCCTTAAAGTTTAATTAATTAAATAGTGCCTATATATGTATGATGTGAAATAATGGGTTTTTATACACTATTTAAAATATAACTTCATCCATTATATGCACTATAAACATCTCATAATTCCTACAACTTCATTATGTTACCCAAAGTAGCAAAATAGGGTTATTTGACCCTGCACCAAACATGATCATGAAGAAATATGAAATTAAATGATATTTTTGGGTTATAAAAATGATAAATAATCCATTACAAATAATTTTAATCCATTCATCTCAACTCATAACTCTACACATGATGAAAATTGACCCTAGTGGGAATTGAAGCTTCTTTTCTACCCCATAGCTTCTTAACTATTATTCACAAAGTTAAGGGGTTTAACCAAAAAATAAATTAAAAAAGTGGAATTTAATTAAGTTAAACTCATATGTATAATATATTTGACTCAAAATCTCTCTCTTTCTCTTTAATGTACCAAATGAAAACATGTTCCTTGTCTTGAGTTGCCAAAAAGGCTGATGGAGAAATAAAGTGGGTTTTTGCACTTTATGGCTCCACATCTCCACTTTTTTCATGAATTTCAGCCTAATAATACCATGGGGACCCCTATAATACTTTTATTGTTATCCATCATAAAATATCTGTAAAATACCACCAAAAACATGTTACTTTCAAGATTTTGATTGTTTTGCCTCTTGAAGATACTGTAGATGATGAAATCAGTGACTGTTTACCTTCCTCTAACATATAAAAATGTGTAAAAGTCTAAAAAAACATTTTATATATTTATTTCCCTAAAATTCTCTTAAAAAATCCTCTTTTTTGCATTAGAGAATGATAAATGGTAGTTACAAATGAACTCCAACATTGAAAGTCAGTTATAAAAGACCTTTAGGGAATGTGTATAGTTAGGTATAAGAATTACATCATAACAAAGGTGTTTTATGGATTTAAAAACCACTTTAAAAGATAAAACCTTTATATTTTATCATGACTAAAAAGTACCATTTTCACATTGAAATGCATACTAGGATTAAAGTAATAAAATACTTTAATCTTATAAAAATTACCTTAAACTCTCTAAATAACCTTAGAAACAATGTGATAAAATTACTGTTTATGAATCTTTGACCCATTTTTATCATCATTATACCATGGTTACTCATTATAGGTTTACCATCTTGTCTCCTTTGGCATGCCTCCACATTGATTTGGTTTTCCATTTACCTTAACTTTGTCAAACTTACCTTAAATAATGTTAAACACAAAATGAATACCATAAAGCATAACTACTTGATGACAAGACAACATGACTTGACCTAACTAATAACTAGATCATCCTAAATTACCTTGTAATTTTTTAATGGAGACACATTACCTATCAACTTAGATCATTAATGACTAACACAAAGCCTTCATAATGGCTATCAATAAAGTTAAGATTAAATAATTTAAATTTTTTGAATGATCATCATTCAAGGTAGCCAAATTTTGGCTAACATATTTGGTAACCTCCTAAGATTTCATACCTACTATACACCTAAGACTAGTTAACTAGTCCATCCATTAGGCTATGGAGTCATCTCAACTCAACACAAGACCTGAATTGACCTTGACACTCAACTATGAACCTCTTGAAATGAATGAAACAAATTCCTACCTTCAACAACACAATAAGACAAAATAAAACACCTAAAATTAACACAAACACAATAAGAAATATGACTAAACACACTGTGTTACAAAGCATTTATAGGAAAGACAAGATAATAACTACTATATAGAACTAACTTTGAAAAATTAATCCTCTTGGATCAAAAGGAAAAATCATCAAGCGACCTTCATGTGATGAATAAGAATGATGTGTAAGTTATTGATCAAAATTTTTTATTATTTAATAAGCTCCTTTATTGACACCACCTTCTTGGGATTGACCTTAGATGCATCTATAGTAGTAAACATTTCTCCAACAAAGACAAACTCATCATGATATTCTCTTCTAACCTCATACTATTGTTCATCTTTGGCAATGTGAGATACCTCCAAAGTGACTATGTTTTGATTCATAAATGCAACAACATTATCAACTTCATCTTCTATTGGATCCTCAAATTCCACCTCATGTTAATCTTGAAGAGTGTTATATTCATCATACCTTGATACACAATGGATTTGAACTTCTTGGTGATGAATAGTAGGATTTTTTATCTTGCTAAGAGCTTTAAACTTCTCATTAACCACTTCCTCTTATTATTATTGAGGTGTTAGCCTACCAAGCTCCTCAAACTCATTAAACATGTTCAATTAGGATTTCTACATGTATTCAATTCCTGATTCTACTTGTCCATGAGATTTAATAAGGTCATAAAGCATGGTGTTCTATTCAAGAGCTTTATCATGCATCTCTTGATCATGCTCATTTTCCAGAACAACATTATTAGCACTTTCATCATGGGCTATAGGTTCACCATCCAAACTAGAGAAAAAAATTTATATTTCTTCCTAAAAGGTAGCTTTTTGTTGAGGATTTGAAAGCATACCAAGCTCAATTTCAAGTTTTACATTCTTTTAAGGAACAACAGGTTATTTAAATGCTTCAAATTCTTGAATAAGATCATGATATGAATGAAAGTTGTCTTCTTCAAGTTTTATTTTTTATCCATGAGGTTTAATAAGACTAATAACCAATGCATCTTTAATAAGACTTACCTCAATTTTAGCTACAACGTAGTCTACTATTGTATAGTTATAGTTCTCTTCATCAAGACTAAATGTATGAGAGCTAGATTAGTCTTCTTATTCCTAGATAAAGAATGGAATATCATCTATACATTCAAGGCTAAATTCATCATGTATCTCTTATGCCAAAACTAATTTATCATATTTTATAGGGATACCAAATTTTTCAACTTCATATTTGAATTCACCTTCATTCTTTGGAGGGATTTCATGCTTGCCAAGAAAATCCATTTCTTCCATGAAACTATGGTACAAATATTGCAATTCTTAATCAAGATATTATTCTTCACTCTTTTTAATGGAATAACTTTGACAAAAAAAAATTTATCATCCACTTTAAGTTAGTTACAAGGAAAAATTAAATAGTATAATATCATTTTCACCCATATCCTTATCATTTTTTACTCATATTGATGATTAACTTTACCAAGTGGCATATGAGCTCTTGTTTGAAGAGTTACAACCACTTCTCGAAGTAATAATTATAATTAAGCAACTTGACACATAGAATATTGTTTTCATGAAGTAACCTATATGACATCCTATGCCTCTCAATTCTTATTGTAAATTTGGTTGATTTTAAAATTAGGTTTCAATCTTCTTCAAACTGATAAGGACCTACAAATTTGGTTGAGAAACCTATTTGGTTGAAATGAGGATCACAAAACAAGACCATCTTACCATCCTAGAACTAATTCCTTATTTTAAGATTAATATAATAGCTTTAATACCCCTTATAAACCCTATAGGAGATCATTTCATCCTATTTTCATGCTCAAAACATCTTCAAGATCGAGGGATAGGTTTATTAGGTCTGATAAGAGCCTATGATAACATGTTTACATACCATTATATGTCTTAAGACCTCTAAATGGTGTTATAGTCACTATATACTTCTTCATGAGGAATTAAAATTATCCTCCCCTATCTTATTTAAATCATATATGTTTCTAATATACTCCATTAGGTTTATTTTTAGTCAAATTCTATGAAAATCCTCTAAAACTACCCTTTTAATCCTAAATAATCACCTTTTAGACCAAATTCCATATAATAATCCCTCATAAATTCTAGGAAAGTGAATTTTTAAAATTAATATATGTGTTTAAGGATCATACAATAATTTTCCAAGTCATTTCAATCCACTTTAGGTAGTTAGGAGGCTAATTTCTTCCATCAGATCATTGTGAGGGTTTTAGGAAGCCTAGTTTCTTAGTGATTATTCATCGCCCATAAGTAATTAATGCCTAAAAAATGCCAAAAATTCTGATTAAACTACCCACTTAACACTCCCAAATGATCTATGAGGTCCATGCATCTCTCAAGTGAGTTCTCGTATGCCAAATGTGCCTCTTGGGTGACTAGGTCTATAATTGTGGACTTAAAAGAGAAATTTGCATGGGAATGTATTAAATTGTTTGGTTTGACTTTGAAAATTTTAATTTTTGTTTATTCAAAATTTTTTTAGGTATCCCAATTCCTAAATCAATTAATTACCCTTTCAATCTACTTGAAAATGCTTTAAGCTCAAAACTAGGATTTATGCTTAGTTACATTTAAGTGACCCTAATAGGCTTACTTGAGCACTTTATTTCCTACCTAGTGAGATAAAACTCATTAAAAAATAATATACCATTTATTATACCATATTTTTACTCTTTAATCCTAAAAAAACTTCCATGTTTGAAATTTTTCTTGAATTTTCATACATAGGTCTGTGTATGTTGATTTAGGTCTCTTAGGCCTAAACATGCTTCTCAAAAATTTTAATTTACTTAATTCACCTTTAAAATAATATGGAGGTAATTATAAAATATTAAAATTAATTATATGTATTATTTACACTCTTTCTACTTCATATGTTCACACAATAATCACATCTCTCTTGCATTTATCTAAACAGGTATGTAGGTAGTTATTTTATGTTCTTGATTGCAAGTCTAAGATAAAATTATTATTATTGGTTATTTTGTTTTATTTTAATCAAATTAAATTTTTATAGTTATTAATTTAATATTTATACAACCCCTCAACCCCTTTGTTTCACATCATAAAATGCAACCTTCTTCAATTCTTCTTGTTATAAACCTATACGTAGTCAACTAAGTTTGTTGGCTATAAATTATCATTTCAGATTTTATAAGATATATTATAATTCCTAGGATGGTATTATATATATTTAAATTTAATATAATATCATTTTTACACTCTAATACTTCTCTCTCAAAAAAAAATTGCATATCGACTTCAAAATCCAAACACAGGCCATAGGTGTTAATTTAAGTTTATAGGTTGTAGATGATCTGATTGGATTATCAATACTAATTAAACATTTTGAATTTACCCTTATCCTATTTAATCTGTTAATAAAGTTTTATTTTTACCTATTAACATCTTTTAATTCTCAAACATCCTTCATGAACATGTTTTTTGGCCTTACTATCTGCCACAGGCCTGTAGGTTGTTGTTTAACACTATTTTGCCTTGATTAGTTCAACTTGAGAAATAGATTACCAAGTATGTAATCTGGATTAAAAATAAACATTATTTTTAATTCATCCTCATTCCCTTAATTTTATTATGTCAATTTTAATATCCATTTGTATCTCTTATAGTCTTTGTTTTGGACTTACACAATCCTATCTAGCCAACATAATCCTCTTGAATACAAAATGAGTTAATGATCTAACAACTACATCCAAGTGATTTAGGGATTTGAAATAATATAATTAAATTGGGTTATGTATTCAAAATAATATTTACTCTTCCTTCTAAAACCATTTAATTCTAATAATGACCTATAGGTCTATAGACTTGTAGGTTTATAAAATCTTCATTTCCTTTAGCTTAAAGAGGAACACTAGAAACATGACTCTAATTTCTAGTATTTTATACCTCCTTGAGATGATATATATATATATATATATATATATATATATATATATATATATATATATATATATATATATATATATATATATATATATCATCTCAAGGAGGTATAAAATACTAGAAATTAGAGTACATCTCCTTCAAGGATATTTTATAATGACAACACCTTCATATTTGATTATGGTTACTTTTCCATGACAATGAGTTTAAACTACTTGACTGCATATACATAGTTCTTTGTCTTCCTTGAAGTTTCATTCATTCAATAGTACCTAAATATTATTAATGGTAATTAATGGGATTGGATCAAATTTTTATAATCTCATTTCATCCATTGTATTCACTTTAAACATCTTATAGTTCTTGTAACTTGATTGTATTACCCGAACTAGCAAAAAAAGGTTATTTGACCTTACACCGAACATGATCATGAAGGAAAAATAAAGGAAATTATATTTCAAGGTTATTATACTTATAAATATACCATACCCAATAATTTTCATCTATTAATCTGACCTTATAACTCTACACTTAAGGAAAACCAATTGTGGTGGGATTTGAAGCTTCTTTTTTGCCCCTTAACTTCTTAACAATTGTTTAAAAATTTAAGGGGATTAACCAAACAACCAATGCCACAAAGTGGGATGGGATTATTTTCCCATCATATGGATAATATATTTTAATCTAACTCTCTCTCCTAAAAGTACCAAATGTAAACATGTATCTTATCGTGAGCTTCCAAGAAGGCCAATGAAGAAATAAAGTGTGTTTTTACACTATTTAGCTATACACCTCCACTTTTTGGAAATATTTGGGATTGACAATACCATGGGGACATCCATAAAAGTTTTTACCTTGTAAACCATTAGAAATACTCTATAAAAGACCACTAAGAATAAGTTTTTCTCAATATTTTGACTGTTCTACCTCTTGAAGTTGTTGAAGATAATGAAATCAATGACTCTTCACCTTCTTCTAACCTGTAAAAACATATAAATGGCTTCCAAAAAATTTCATATCCTTATTTCCTTATAGTTCTCTCAAAAAATCCTCATTTATATGTTGGATAGTGATAAATCTAATTTATAAATGAACTCTAATGTTAAAAGTTAGTTATAAAAGACCTTTAGGGAAACTGTATGGTCAAGTATAATCATGATGTCATAACCAAGGTGTTAGATGGCTTTGAAAACCACTTTCTAAAGAGAAAAACTTTATATTTTGTCATGACTAATCATTTCCATTTTCACATTAAAATTCATACTAAGACTAAAGTAATAAAATACCTTAATCTTATCAAAGTTACCTTAAAATCTCCAAATATCCTTAGAAACAATGTGATCAAATTACTAGTTTTTCTTCTTTAACCCATTTTGATCATCTCTAAACCATGGTTACTCCTTGTAGTGTTATCACCTTGTTTCCTTGGGCATATTTCCACATTTATTTGATTTTCCATTTTACCTTAACTTTGTCAAACTTAACTTAAACAATGCTAAACACAAAATGAAGACAATAAATAATAGCTACTTGACGACAAGACAACATGACTTGACCAAATTACCAACTATACCATCTTGAATGACCTTATAAGATGCTAATGGAAACACATTACCTATCAACTTAGAACATTTATGAGTAACATAAAGCCTTCATAATGGATATCAACAAAGTTAATATCAAATAATTAAAAAGTTTTGAATGATCCTCATCAAGGTAGCCAAATTTTTTCTAATAGTAAAAACATTAGGTAATATTTAATAAGAAAAATTGCATACATTAAACATCAAAATCATGACAATAAAAAAACACCTAAAGTAAGTAATAGATAATAACATCATATAATAATAATCCTAAATCAAATGAAAAATCATTATTCATTTAATTAATACAATAATGTAGTATGCATCTCAATGATCAAGAGAAATAATTCATAACTAGTAACTAAAAAATAATCATGTGAAAAACTAATATCATCTATAATATAATATCCATTGTCTTAGTAATAATTAAATAATAAACATCTCATGTCTCCATAACATAAGTATCATGTCATAATAAAATATATGTATAATAGGAGAAATGTCCAACAAAAGTAACATAGTGAAAATTGTGGTCTCATATCTTACTCCCCTTATGTAAACTTCCTCATATAAGTCAATGAAAGATGTCGGGATAGTAGATACCCATAGGTGTTACATCCTCACAAGTGGTATTTTTATTATCATAATAGTCCCATTGAACCCTAACCTAGTCCATCTCTCATCCTGAAAGGCCCATTGTCTTGTGCACTAGAATCTGCATGGGATTTAAATCCAAACTCCTATTTGTCTCTACTTCAATGTCATTTAATCTAGAACATGGGTAGTGTCAAGTATATATTGATGAAAAAACATATAACATGTTTTAAATACTATATAATATATGTGGTAGGTATAGATGATACACTACAATTTTTATGGTCTCTAAGATCCCAAATAGCTTAAAAAAAGAGGTGCCAACTTAAAACACTTTCCACAATGGATAGGGATCTGATTGGTTCACACTCTATAAAACATATTATCACCCAATTTTAACTATAAATCTTTGATATTTTCATCTATAAACTTATTATTTATTTATCACACCTCATGAAAGTGTTGTCAAATACAAACATGTCACTTCATGTCTTACAACATGATAAGACCAATTAAAAATATATCCTCAACATGAACCCAACTCAAAGGGGTCCTATAACATCTAGCATATATCACCTTGTAGGGTGCCATTTTGATCAATGTGTGATAGTATTTTATATGTCTCTAAAATATAAAATTAATATTTGAAATGGGACTATTGGTTTATAAATTACATGTTAATCATGTCCTCTAAAAATTGAATGACTCACTAATTCTATCCATCGGTATTGAGATGATAAGATGTATTCAGATTGATTTGAATGCTCAATACCATCTAAAGAGTGGTCCAAAAGTTAGACATGTAAATATGATATCAATAAAATATGATCTTAGTATGGGTAATATTTTTAAATATAACTATGTCATTGAATACAAACCTTTCCATAGGTGTGACATTATAAGTGGTCTTTATTGGATAAAACTGAGATATTTTGGTCAACATATTCATAGTCACCATAATTACATCAGTATGATAGGATGAGGTAGGTAGTTTGATAATTAACTCCATATAAATGGTGTCCCATTTAAATTATAAAATCCCATGGTGTTATAACCCTATAATATGCTTTACCTTAACCCTTTGGCACTCAATGGAATGAGATACCAAGTGTGCATTTCCATGTAACAAACCAGCCTAGTGATATAATTGTCTAAGTTATACATGCATCTTATTCACACCTAAGTGTGCCTAATAAGGATCTCAATGAAATTATGACAATGCCAAGATACGTAAATACCCCAAATCAAGTACATAAATACACCCCTTATGACTCAAAATACCATTTATCTAAATGTTAAATCTAAATTACTATCCCTTCAATTCCCTCTCTAAGTCTAACATTGATCTCACCTCTTGATAAAAACTATCCTTAAGAAGCCACTCATTAATTCAAATTCATAAATTAATGTGTAAACTCATCAATTTCAACTCATGGTATCTTATACTCAAATAATCTACAACCACATTCTCATTTCCCTTAATTTTTAATATCTTATAATCCTACTCACACAAAATTCTAGCCAACAACACTAACAAGCATTAGGGTTAGGTTGATTGAAAATGTATTATAGGATTAAGTGATGTGTACTTAATACAAAGTTATGACCAATAATAAAGTGTCACCATATCAAACAATCATGCACTATATCTACAAATTCAATATCTTCATTTGGATATCTCAACTCATAGTATTTAAGTTTTCTAGACTCATAAGTAATCATTCTACCCCCTACATAAGGACAAATCTTAACTCTTCATGGGAGGTATTTGTATCAATTAAAATACCTCAAAATGAATTTTTATGATAATATGGGTGAAAAAGTGATAAATTCCTTGAACAAATATAAGGCTTGTTTACAATCCTCTATTCAAAAAAACTTTTACCATTTTATCTTAATTGATGTGATTTGGTTATCAACATAATAAATTTTCTCCATAGAGAGATGATAGTATCCTACCAAAAAATGAAACTAAAAACCTTTATGATACTCATGGGTGTTATAAAATACATAATATCATGGATATTAGTGGGGTAAATTGAGATCCCTTACCAAAAAATAATGTGTCTTATGGAAAATCATACTCACCCAAATTAGCATATAAATGGTTATCTTTCAAGACTTATAGAACCTAACATATGTGTTCCTTGTGTTCCTCA
>JARHVA010004514.1:1357500-1375000 GCA_037957365.1 Torreya grandis
AAACTAATACAAATAAAGTTTTTAAGTGGAAAATACATGGAAGTTATTGATTATTTTTATTTTGAAATTTATTCTTAATATCAGCATCATCAAATGACATTATTTGTGAGGTGGAAACCATAAGCCATAAATGTAGTAAATATTAGGTTTAAGGCCTCCCATGCCTCTTTAATGCCCCTTCTTTCCAAATATTTATGAGGATATTTATGGATTAATTATAAAAATTTGGATTAATTCATGGCCACACATCTTGATCTTAGTATGGACGGTCATGGTTGATTTTGATCAAATTCAAAATTCTCTAAATAGGAGGGCCAAGGCCACCAATTTTAAGCTTTATTTATGTAAAATTATTATGCAAAATTCTCTCCATAATCCATTTGTGTGTGGTGTTTATTATTATTAATTTTCATTAATATATATTCATTTATAGGCATACCTTTTATTTCTTATCATGAGCTCAGTTTTATTGTGCATAAGATATGATGGAGAAGATTTTCCTTGCATCATTGGCAAAGACTTGAGCACCAAATCAAGGGTAAAATCACATTTTGAGCTAAATTTAGATAGAGGGAGCCTCTCGAAAAGGTATTATGTATGTTTTATTTCAATTACTCTTATTTTTCATTTGCCAAACCTTTTCAAAGGAGTTGGCTTAGCTATTTGTGTTCTTATACTTTTTTCTAGAGTTTTCTTAACTAATGCTTGATATAACTATCTTTGTAATACATATCTACATCTTGGCATGCCTGGTGGGATCATGCATCCCATTCAACCAAGGAAGACACTTTGGCAACCTTATATTTCCTAATAAGTCCTTAAAAATCCTTAAAAATCCTTAAAAATCAAATTTTTATCATTATTTTCTCATGTTTTTGGATTGTTTTTTGATATATAGTTCACATAGTGACCAATATATATTTTGTTTAACTAGAATAAATCCTTCTTAACTGATATAAATTCTATTTTAGGGGAAAACATGGAGAAAAATTGAGTTTTTAGAGCTTTTCTCAAAGTTACAGCTTGTCATTTTGGTTTTTAAGTCTCTGTTTGAACATTATTTGCATGATCCAGATCTTTACTATAGAGTTTATTCTAGCTTGGGATAACAAGGGTTTTTTTTGAAAAATTTTTTACCTAAGGGTTCATAGGTAATTTACATATGTGCTTATTTATTGACATCGATTCTTTTCTGACCATAATCAATCTTATTACAACTGACATCAATCATTGTTAATCGACGTCAGTCTCTGTGTAATAAAAATAGAGAACACAAGAGAGTTTTTAAAACTTTATTATTTAATTAACAATTGTTATTAAAAACAAAATCAAACCCCCTAATATTTGTGGGTCACACACACATGGAAAAGTGACAAATTTGAGCATGATTAAGTCTTGACCCTTCCCTCTGGTGTTTAAAAGGAAACTAAATGTTTTTTTAAGTTAATTTATTTTGTGATTTTTTTCAAAGTTTGTAATTAAGGCCAAGGAGATAAGAAATTCATCAAACACTTCAATTTGGTTTTTAAAAATAATCCTTACTTAAATTACAAAGTTTTTAAAAGTGTGTTATTTTATGCTATATCATTATATTCTTGTTTTTTTGTGAAAAATAAAGAGTGCATATATGCTCTCCCCCTGTCCCCTTTAGGAAACTTGGGTGACCAAAAGTTCCTTTTCCTTATAATTATTCCTTTCTCCAAGGCATGAAAATAATGTTATCAAGGATCTCCCCAAAACTTGTATGATTTGGGTGATCTAAAATCAACTTCTAAAGTCTATTTACTTAGTTTTATTTTATGAAACTTGGCTTGTGAAGGGGAGTTCATAGCTTCTTCATGTGTTCTTTAAGGAATATTTGACCTAAGTTTTCATCTCCCAACACCATTTCAACCTCATTCCATGGTGGGGTATATAAATCAATGCATGTATACTATGAGAACAATGGGTTGAGTGGCTAACCTCTCCTTTCATAATGAAAACTTGAGTTAGGTCTAGTTAACTACGGGATTCCACTAATAATTAAATGGATGGAATAGCTATTTAAATGAATAAAACCTTTCATAGTAAGTTAATTGGTATGAACTCAATTTATGCGAGGCATCTCTAGTGTTAATCACAATTAGGACCATCTAGATGGTAAAAAATCTAAGTTTTAGAACAATCCCACTTGCCTCAGACATATTATTTATGTAAGGTGAGTATCTCAAAGGTCCATATCACCATAAAATCTCTTAGGATAAGTGGGTGTGAAAACACTACTACCTCATGTGCTTTTATTTTTGGATTAGCACTTAAAATCCTCCTAAGAGCATGAATATAGATGGATTTCAATGATACAAAGCAACCTTATCAGTTTATGGGATTTGGACATTATACTTAGTTGTATTTGTATTTTCCTTTACTTGTTTGGTCTTGATTTGAGTCTAAAAAAGTTTTGTTAATAAAACACATCAACCAAACACATTTTTTGTCCACCATTTAATTTTATTAAAGTGGCATTATTCTAGTCAAATCCAAATCATCTTTTTACTTATTCAAATCCTCATTTTAAACATTATGTTTGTCTTTCTCTAAATAGTATTATTATGCTACCTATTTGAGTCTAAATTTTTTTTCCAAAAATCTTTAAGTCCATTTTTTAATTCAAATTTTGAGTCTCACCTTTCTATGTTATGGGATAAGGTGTTAATTGGTTTACCATTTAAACATGGTTTGAATTAACATGCGTATGATTTCCTATTTGGATTGAAGGTCATTTATAGACTCATCATCATATGATCATTGTGAACTTAGGTTATCTAGCATGTTGCTTACATTCTAAGTTCTAGAAAAAAATTTATTCTACCTCCTATTACCATGTGGAAACATTGTGATACCCATTTGTATTTATTTTTATACTTAGGAAATCTTGTGTTTTTTTGCATCTTGAGTTTCTTAGTTTACATTGTTACCTTAATAATCCATAGGAATTTCTTATAAATTTATAATAGTAACTTGTCAATGTTAAACTAGATTTTATGGTATTAATGTATCTCTAAACCTACATTTCATGTACTATAGGTCTTTGAGTTATCATACCCTCTTCTAATTTAACAGTTTTAACCCACTAAAGCTTGAGTAAGTTTGTGAGCATTTTTTCTAATAATGTGGCACTATGACACCTTATTTTTATAATAGTCTCTTTATTGCCTTGTCACTTGTTTGGAGAAGATAAAAACACATATTGTTAAATATTTTCAAACACATTCAAAATATTATAAAACAAAGTGAGTAACATTATAGACATGACTCAAAGGTACACTTATAATGGGGTACTTTATGGCCCTATCTATGAGGAAGAGCACTTTTATGATGGACAAGATAATTCTGTGGTCTTTGAGGACATTCCCATGACTATAGGATCTGAGGAAGATTAATTAGATCATTAAACCCTAGAGGAAAAATATGAAACACTCCTAAGGTTGATTGAATCAGGTACTAGATTTCCATTAGACTTTCCTATAGAATAATTACATACCTTGGTTAGGGTATAAGAATAACAATGAAAACAATCCCTTTCTCGTATTGAAAAAACAAACATTGCATTCTAGAAAAGGAAAGGAAATGCTCTTAGAGTCAACACATAATGATCAAGATATTGTTTCTAAGATGAAAAAGATAAGTCAATGATATGCAGACCAACTTATCATGAACTTGACTAACTCTTTAGTTGCCACTTCAATACACAATTATACTTCTAAGGAACAAGGGAATGTGATAGAACCAACACAATACACTTTAATTGAGAACACACCTATGATGGATCAATATGTCTCAATTGAAAAACCTAAGTCTCAAGAGGTTATATAATGTGCTTCACTAGATATGGAACATACATTTTTCAATCATCAAGAACCTCTTATTTCTTTGCAAATTCAAGGACCAAAACACTTAGTGCATATTAAGGAGATTATTCAAAATAATTTGGCTAGTTCATCTCAACGAATGTGTACTTTGATGAATAGACCACATACTCCCCAAAATTGATAGAACACTTATAATTCAAGACAATTGACTTCAAGGAATGTTAATCAACTAGAAATCAATAGCTTACTTACTAAACTCAAGGAGATAACCATAATAAATTCATGGATCATAGGGTGTATATCCCTAACAAATCCATGAAATAGGGGCATACACCACCCCAACAAAATTATATTCCACCCAACAGTTCACCAAGCATTCAAGAGAAGAATTATATGAAATAAATTATGTCATGATTGGAGATAAGAAATAAAATCAAGAAGTATAAATTTGATGAGATATGTCCATATCTTTTCAATTGAGCATTCTCCAAGTCCCCTTTCCACCTCATTTTGAGGCACGTAAATTTGACAAATACAAAGGAAAGGGTGACCTTCATGAATACATTTAGTAATTTTTATATTATGCCAAGAGGTAGCTTATAGTAGAATTTATTTTCTTTATTTTTTTCTGTGATGTTTAGTGGGATAGACTTTAGATTGGATTCTTAAGTTGCCTAAGGGATTATTTTAAGATTTGAATGATCTATCTAAAAAAAATTAAACCACTTCTCTTACAATATTGAACATGAACTAACCATTTTTTACTTGAAAAAAACCAAATAATGAGATGGAGAAAGTTCCATAACATATCTATAGTAATGGAGAACATTAACTAGTCTCTTTCAACATAATTTGATAAAAAAACATCTGACTAATAATTTTGCACAAAATTTACACCCTAAGGTCACACACAATCTACATCTTACTTGTGCAAAAACATTTTAATAAATTATAGACAAAAGAGTGTAGATTGAGAAGGTGCTTATCACTAAATGCTTTGTAATATTTATCCATAGAGTCAAACATCATATCATACCTAGTCTGCTAGTCAAATAGTTGTAATAGAGAAACCTAAGGGTTTTAATAAGAACAAGAACATGGTCATAAATGGTGTGACTAAATCAAAACACATATAAATGATATAGGCCCTACTAGCTCCAAATATGCAATTAGCTCCACCTAATCCACCAAACACCTTATAGAGAGTCCCTCCACAAAGGGTTTTCAATAACAATGTAAAAATCTTTAGCAAACTAGGAGAGCCTATTGAGGTAGTATTACAAAAGCTCATAGTAGCTAATTTGATTGTATGGCCTATACCAAGGCCATTTCTTAAATATCATCCCAAGTGGGATTGGTACCAAGAAAACGAATTCTTTCATCCTGTTATTGCTCAAGGTGATTATCATTATGTTAAATTTTATCACCTTATTGAATATTTGATTGAAAATGGTGAAGTTGAGATCAAACTTTCTCCACATGACACTAATCAAGATATGATCATCTACAAAGATCCATTTCCTCAACATAATCAACAACCACTAAGGAACAATTAAAACCAAGGATAAAACTAATGATAAAATCAAAATTAAGCTCAAAATTGTAACCAACATGATCATAATTAGGATGATAATACCCATGCTAACAATATGGGTTATAACAACATGCCTTATGACTATAAAAATACCATGGGGTTCATTTTTTTAAACCACATTGCCACTATTATTGTTAAATCATGTGAACCATCCCATACTCCTCATAGTACTAGACCCATTGTTATAGGTTAAAAACCCTCTCCCTAGAGTAACACCATGTCAAGTTCATGTAATTATATTTTGTTTCTATTTGCATGCATTCATATTTCTTGAACTCATAATTCCTCTAATTATAATGGCTCTTTGATGAATCAAAATTTCTAAAATGCAACTAGAGGCTTGCAAGTCACTCTCCAAGGCCCTTTATCTTCATCCTTTAATTATAATGGCTCATACCAACTTTATATTATGAAACTATAACTAGACACTCATGAGTTACCCTTTAGGGCCATTTACCCTCTTATTTTAACACTAAACCCAATGAAAAGATCATGCCTTTGGATCCAAAGGTGAACACTATGCCAACCAAGGCCAAGCTATCTCATCCTAATATTGAAAAACCGTATAGTCTATCAAACCAACTGAGTAAAACCCTTACATAAATTTCTATTTTATATCTTTTGCATATGTCTAAAGTCTATAGAAATATTTTAAACAACTTTTTATAACAATCAATTATTCTGCATGATATAAATCCTGAATAGTTTCAAACATTAGTAGGCTAGTTGTCTTCATTTTTCCATCTTACATTTGATCAGAAAGAGAAGTCTACTCTAGGTCCAATCCATAATAACCCCTTATATATTGAGGTAGTTAATGAAACCAATAAGATTAAGTGGGTTCTTATATAAAATGGTTTAGGGCTGGACATAATGTCCCTTAAATTGGTACAAATTTTTGGCTACACTATGAAGAATATTAAGCCAGAGATGATCACCATAAAGGCTTATGACAATGTTGAGGGAATATTTTGATATAATTTATTTTCTAATCATTTTTAGGTCTACGTACTATCACAAATTGTTATATATTATGGATATTGAGTTTCCTTATAACATACTTCTTATTTTTCCTTAGATACAAGAAGTATAAGCCATTCCATATAACTTACATTAGTTCCTTATGTTTCCCCATGGTGGGATCAAGGTCATTATTCCTAATGATCTACAACGTTATTAGTATTACAAACACCTTGAGGCTAAATTCTACAATTATAACTATTGTCTAGGTTCTTAATTCATTACAAATAATAAACAAAGAAATAGTTTCACTTTCACTAAATCCTAATTATATCAACCCTAGTGACCTTTCTTCCACTTTAACTGATCCATTTCCCATTACTCTCACAAAATAGGTTGTTATAAAAGATGTGAGAATTTACACGTATTGTCTCAAGGATGACTTCTAAGTTGATAAGTTGTCAAAGTCTCCTAAAACATTTGTTAAACCTAAACCTTCTAAAATCCCTAATAGACCCAACTTGATATAGAAATAGAGTAAAAAAAAAGAAACCATTGGTGGTATTTGTACCTCCTACTTTGCCAAAATAGGATCAAGAGGCTTTCACTAAAGGAGACTAGTTATGTTCTGATGACATTAATGATTATTTTCAAAATCTTAAATATCCTATTCCTAATTAGATCATGGGAAATTTTGATTATAAAAGAAAAGGCCTTAGACTACAAGTGCAAGGAATCCTAGAACCTTTATGAGCCTTATATCTAATTTTAATCATGGTCTTGAATTTATACCACCTGGGGGTGACCTCATGACTTTTGATAGTGATTCTTCTAAATTAACTACTTACAAAACTTGTAGTAGTGACATAGCATCCCACTATAGCCTTTTTTATGAGATTTATAACATAGAATTATCTGATTCAAATTCCATTATGAACTTAACACCCCATTGTTCCTTATGCCTTTGTCATCCTGAATCATTGATTAGGAGTAGAAAAATTTAGTCATATACCTTGATGAATTCCAAAATGAGGAATCAATTATAGAGTACATGGGCCTAAGATATGGATTTCCCATTGGTAATCATAAACAAGGATTTGATTTCTCATTGCATCCTTCTATGTAATTTAGAGAGTAGGAAAACTTTCTTGGTCATGAATAAAATAAAACATCAAGATCATTAGGTGAAAATCTCTTTGAGGTGTTCATTCATTAGGGGAAAAGTAAATATAAAGACAAACCATTGAGTAAAAACTTATTTGAGGCACTCTTGGATGTGAAATTTTTCTCATCCCTAAAGGATACTCAATGTCCATCAATTCCTAGATCTATATCGAAAACTATCATCATGACAAAACAACAATAAGTCTTTCAGAGTCTCACTCTTTACTTTCCTAAGATTTTTTTTAGTTGGCCATTACCTTATTTGGTGAATTTAGATTTGTCACATTATATATATCTTTGGGAGAAAAAATAATAAACTATAGTAGAATATTGTATTCATGATCACGCATTTCTTACTATTTTATAATGTGGTTCTATACTCCTTATATAAAACATAATTAAAGTAAACTTGGGAACATATGAGGATCCCAAAATTGTTTACCTTGTAGTTTCCCTTACTGAAGTAGAATAAGAACACATTATATCCATTTTGATGTATTTTATTGATATTTTTTCATGGGCATATCTATACACGTTAGATTTAGACCATCACTTAGTTGTGTATCACCTTGTTATTCATCTAGATGCCAAGCTAGTTAAACATAAATTGATGAAGATGCATCCATGCATCACTCTATTGGTAAAAGAAAATTTGGAAAAAATTATTGGGAGCATGCTACATTAGATCACTAGACTACTTTGAATGGATATCAAACATAGTTCTAGTCAGAAAAATGTTACAGAGTATATGTCTTTATATAGAATTTAGAGATATCAACAAAGCATACCCAAAATATTATTTTCCTTTACCCAAAATTGACATGATCATTTATTATATTATTGTGTACAATATGTTTTCCATCATGGATGTATTTTATGGATACAATTAGATCAAGATATCCAAAAAAGATCAATACAATATTGCATTCACCATTCCATGGGGAACATTCTATTATCAAGTCAAGCCATCTATCTTGAAGAATGTTGGAGCCACTTATCAGTGTGTCATGACTATAATATTATATGACATGATGATGATATTGATGATTAATATGTTAATGAGATCCTAGCTAAATCGAGAACACATTCTATACATTTAGATTTTCTATGGAGAATCTTTGAGAGACTTAATGAATATAAGGTCCACCTAAATCCTAAGAAGTGCATCTTTGGTGTCACTTCAAGAAAATTGATAGGTTTTATTATATAAAAAAGAGGAATATAATTCAACCCTAATAAGCTTAACTATAATTTTTAAATTCCTCTACTTTCAAATATTAAATATCTCCAAAGTCTACAAGGAAAGATTCAGTCCATCCGTAGGTTCATTTATTAATTGGTAAATAAGTGCCACCCATTTACACACATCTTGAATAAAGGGGTTAAATTTCAATGGGATGAAGAGTGTCAGTTAACATTTGAAAATATCATCACATATTTGGTCAAACTTATAATTTTGAGACCACCAACACCTAGACAACCACAACTTTATAGTTTAACAACTAAGCATGCATTGAGGACATAGTTGGCCTAACATGATGAACATGGTAAAGAACATGTAGTTTATTATTTAAGCCACACACTAGTGGATTATGAAAATAATTATACACCTATTAAGAAGTCATGTTTATTTATGTTTTTCTCTTCTCAAAATTTATGACATTATATGTTGAACAATAAAACAATTGTTATTACTAAAGTGGATCCTCTCGATTTTTTATTATCCAAAGCAACTCTGATAGGATGTATGGCCAAATGGATCATGATACTAAGTGAGTTTAACGTTGAGTATTAGAATAAAAAATATATCAAGGGGAATTTTATTTCTTATCAACTTGTAGAGTCCCCTATTATAGACACTCAACCACTCAAATTTGACTTTCCAATTGATTCTATCATGGCAGTGGAGAAAGTACAACATGACCTAAAAAATGAAAATTATATTTTGATGGTTCCTTCACTTCTTGTGGATTTCAAGCTGATATATTGTTGATTACATTATAATGGGATTTGTTTCCCAAAGCATTTCATATAAATTTTCATTGTACCAATAATATGTCCAATCATAAATCACTTGTTGTAGGTCTTCATCTTAAAGTGCAGTGGGATATTCAACACTTAATGGTCTATGGTGATTTCCAATTGATTATCAATCAAAGCACTAATTAATATCAAACTAGAGATGATAAGTTTGTACCTTATAAGCATATTTTTGATAATCTCAAGCCTCATTTTGAATCTCTACTATTTGAATAAGTACTAAGGGACAATAATAGATCTGTCGATGCAATGGTAAAAATTGGGTTCATGATACAAATTGAAAGTAGTGCTAAAGAGTATCAATTTCTTGTTGAAAATATTCTACAACCTGCCCATGTTTTCCCATATTCATAAAGAAAATGCACTATTAGTAGTCCTAATTCCCCACCTAAACTATCTTGGTTCTAATATTTTTATAACTATTTCCATACTAACATTTTTCCACTTGACTTTTCTAATACTCAATTAAAAATCTTCCTTCACCACATAGCCCATTTTACCCTCCTTGGAAAAATGATTTATTGAAAAGGATATGATGAAATTCTACTTCATTATTTATCTTTAGGAGAATCCAAGCTAGCACTTAAGGAAGTTCATGAAGGAAGGTGTGGGGCCCACAATAATGGTGTAGTAGTATCTAAAAATCTCTTCAAAATAGGTTACTAATGGAAAAAAAGGATACATATGCTTAAAATTATGTAAGGAAGTGTGTTCCTTCTCAAAAACATGGAAATATAATACATGCACCTTCTTTATTTCAACACCATGGCCATTTTCTACTTGGGGCCTAAATCTCATCGAGAAAATAAAACCAACATCTTTAGATGGCCATAAAAATATTTTAACTACTACTGAGTATTTTAATAAGTAGATTGAGGTCATTCCTCTCACTTATGTCATCGGTAGGTAGATTACCAAGTTTACACATTACCATATCATCTGTCAATATGGCATCCTAGTACATGTTATATATGATAGTGGTAGATCATTTGTAAATAAAGATGTTAAAAACCTTTTTGAAACATTCAAAATTAAGATCAAGAAATCCACACCATATAACCTACAAGGTAATGGATAAGATAAGACATCAAACAAAACCATTATATCCTTTTTAAATAAGATTATCAATGATGCTAGCCATACTTTGATCTTGAAATTTTTTCCTTCCCTTTAGGCTTATCAAACTAGTCATTGAACACCTATATGATCGACCCTATAGTCCCTTATCTATGGCATAGAAGCTATTATCCTGATTGAGATCAAGTTGCCTTCATTATGAGTATATTTGGACAATATTTAATATAAATAATATTATAGAGTATGAAGGTTGAAATAAAAATAACTTCTTGATGGTAAGTGTTTAGCTTCCCTATAATACTTGCAAGCCCATCAGAATAGATTACAGAGAAGCTACAATAAGCACATTCTCCCCCAAGAGTTTAATATTGGTGATTTGGTCATGAAATAGAACACAAATTATAAATGAAATAAAAAGGGTAAGTTCCAACCCATTTGTCTTAGACCTTATGTTATAACAGTGAACTATGGATTGGGGGCATAAAAACTAGCCAATTTGAATTGTGAAAAACTCCCAGAACCCATGAATATTATGCATCTTAATAGGTTCTATGATTGACTATAATTTAAACCATTGTATATAATTCCCCTTACTTATGGGTAACTTATGCTAAAATTATTTTATCCTACCATTATATCCTGGACCATCCCATGATGGAATACATTCATTTTGTTTTTACCTACCCTAGACCATTCTTTTGAGAACCATATTCTCTTGTGACTTTGGATAGTTAAATATTTTGACCATTGATACTCTAGATCATTTATATTCCAAATTGACTTATCTTATCATACCATAGACTATCTTATTTTGGACCATATTAATTCTGGATCATTCTCCTTGAGAACCTCATTTTATCATACCCTAGACCATCCTCTTCTGGACCCTATTCATTGTGGACCATTCAGTTTAGAACCACATTCTTTTCATATCCTAGGCTATTGTAACTTGGAAATATTTTATCCCTTGGCCAATTATGATCCTAATTATGATTCATAGGTATTATGAATACATTTAACACGAGTTATACAAAGCAATTCAAGGTGGAGAATATTTTATATCTTCTTCTATAGACAAATGACATGGACACATCTTTAACTTAGCATCTTTTCTTATTGGATGGTTCTTTAGAGTGATCTCATGATGCATATTATTATTATTTTTATTTTCATTCTTTTTTTTAGGCATTGTTGCTTTAGTAGGACCTCACTCTTACTAATTTTCAATCATGGGCCATTATAGCCAGCTTTCTCTATTATTGGAACTTATACTGTTGGACAAGCATCCCCTTGATTGGTTGGTTTCTTGATCCATTATGAATATACATGATCTCTATTATAGTCAACTTTAGTTGTTATTTTAACTCTTACTTTTGGACATGTATCTCCTTATTTAGGTAGTTACCTAGATATTTTATACATATTTCATTTCCATTACTTACCTAAAAACACAAAAAACATTATAAAATATTGACAAAATTAACAAAAAGATTATCTTGCACTTTTTTTTATTCTGATCTCCCATGCTCTTGTCATTTTTCAAGCATTGACTTTAAATGCTCTCTCTATTTTTTTAGACCATTTCCCATATTCCTCTATAATATAAATCATGTTTTCTTATCCTCACTTTTCTTCTATCCCATTTCCTAAGAGAACTATGTTTGGCCTAAAGTTTATGTTGGATCAAGCATCCTTTAAATATATAGGTAGTGTCCACTTTTTGTGCACATATGGAGTCATCTTAGCCACACCGACTTCCTTTTCTTATTTTCCCCCATTTTGGGAGAAAATAGGTGTCCTTTGTTCTTGTTACTTGTTGTAGAAAGTAATGCCTCTACTACACATACATGATAATTATTTTCAAAAATACACTAACATTGTGACTAAATTTTATTTTTGTGTGTTTATTTGATTTTTTATTGGTTTTTTGTTGTGCTTTATTGTCTCTTTATTTTATTTATTTTCACTTCCTTTATTTTCTTCTTCTTTCTTCCTGGTCTTTTATTTTGTTGTTTTGTCTTGTTCCTCTATTTTGTTTTCCATGTACATCTTGATATAACACATGAGGCTTGATTACTTATATCTTGATTTCATGTTGTTTATTAAGTTTTTATTTCTTTTTTTTAACATTCTTATTCCTATTTAACTCTTGATTGTTTATATTTTGATTTTAAGTTAGGCTCATTTATGTTTTATTTTTAGTTTTTTTTATTTTTTTATAACTCTAGTATTGGTAGTTCTTATCATTATCTTATTTATAAATATTCACATTTGAACTGGCTCAACACAAATGAAATCTAATTTCATTATAATTTATTCATACTTATACTACCTAATTTCATTTTTCTATAGCAAGCACTATGTGCTTTGGATCTAGGTCTTAAAGTCAATGCATTTTTTATGATCAGATCTCAAGTGTACTGATGAAGCTAGGTACCCATGGCTTGTCTTGCACCTAAATCTATGCAAGATATATGTCACTTGGCATACATCACCAGTCTAATCAAATAGTGATCCATTTTTCTTATATTATTTATTCTATTTTATCACACTTCTAGGTGAACTGTATTAGCTTAAGGTCCATTTGGACTATGTAGGCAATGCTTGGATACATAGAGTATCTTGAGTCAGCTTGACCATCTTCATTATCAATTCTATCTCTTTCATCACTTTGTGCATCTTTGTATTCCTTGTTTTCTTTGACTACTTCAATCATTAGACCATCACCTCTACATTTGTACTTGCTCATCTTTAATCTATGCATTCGGTTATATCCTTGAGATATGCTTTCCAATTTTCCCTATTGGGGAACAACATTTGGACCAATTTTTTAATCAAATCATCCCTACAAGGGTACCAATTAATTATCAATGATCAAAATCAGCCTTACTATGGTAAAATTTCTTTATTAACCAATCAAATCTACTCTAATGGGGCATTATTATTTCCTTTCTTTAGAGCAATGCTCCCTTGTTTATTTTAATTCCAAACTTTATGGAATTTTCCCCTTATTTTGGAAATATAATAGTGTATAAATTGTCTCAAGATCAATCATTCTGTAGTGTGCAGCTTACAACCTAGCTTTGGGTGTATTCAAAGTGTGTCACTTATATTTTTGGATTGTATCCTTCCCCTCCCACCATCCTTGGGGACCATTATACTATAATTATATTTTGATCATTGAAAATCAATGCATACAATAATTATCTCATCTAGATTTAATCTATTCTATGGGTTAATCTCACTTTCTCTCTCTTTTTTAGAGTCCATCTTTCTCTTTCATCCTCATGTGTCCTCTTGAGGGGGAATCATGGGTCATTTTCTTCCATGTTATTTATAACAACTCTTTTCTTTGAAAATACATTGATTCACTTGAATTTCTAACTATTCCTTCTCAAATAGGGTCAAAATGTAGACATCCAATTCCTGACACCATTCTGTTGAAATTGTTAGTCTTACTCAAAAAATTTGAAAACACACAAATTTAGCCAAAATCACTTAAATGTGTTAAATGGTTCAATATTTTCATATGCAGTGAAGATTTAAGTTAATGTATCCCTAAATGGGGCAATGAATTTTATGTGATTATTAACTTTTCTCAAATCATTTTGAGTCAAAAAGATGAAAATGCATTTTGGTGCTCTGGATCACTCTTTTCTTCTAATTTGGAAGCACATGACATGTGCATGTATTATTTTGTGTCAACAATGTCCTAAATGGGATGATGTTCTATACACAATTAACATCAGCTTTTAACTCCTCTCAAATTAAATTATAACCCAATAATATGATATTATGATCTATTTGATTAATAGTGTGTAACCAATTTCCAAAGAATTGCATAAAATTTGATTAATCTCACTTAGGCAAATTAATCTAAATAAAGTACATAAGTGGAAAATACATGGACGTTATTGAATATATTTTTATTAGAAATATATTATTGATATTTACATCATCAAATGACATCATTTGTGGGGTGGCATCCATAAGCCATAAATGCAATAAATATCAGGTTTAAGGCCTCCTATGCCTCTTTAATGCCCCTTCCTTACAAATATTTATGAGGGTATTTTTGGATTAATTATACAAAATTGGATTAATTCATAGCCATACATATTTATCTCAATATGGATGGTCATGGTTAATTTTTATCAAATTCAAAAATATATAAATAAGAGGGGCAAGACCACCATTTTTAAGCTTCATTTTTGTAAACTTATTATGCAAAATTATCTTCACAAGACATTTGTGTGTGGTGTTTATTATGCTTAATTTTCAATAGGATAACTTCATTGATAGGCATACATTTGAATTCATATCATAATCCTAGTTTCACTGGTGCACAATAGATTATGGAGGATCTTTACCTTTCATCATTGATGAAGACTTGAGCATAAAATCAATGGGAAAATCATGTTTTGAGTTTCATTTAGATGGTGGGATATTCTTGTGAAGGTATTGTGCATGATTTCTTTTAATTTCTCTTAATTTTCATTTGACAAACCCCATAGATGGAGTTGGCTTAGCTAGTTATGTTCTTATGAATTTTTCTTGAATTTTAATGATTAATGCTTTATCTAACTATCTTTGTAATCCATTTCTATAGATTTTAACTTAGAAAATATGTCTCATGAAATAATCTTTGAATGCTTTAGACCTATTTGAATTTTTATCCTATGATTGATATGGAAATAGGGATGAATAGGGAAGGTTTACTCACTTGAATACCTTATTTAATTCTTCTTATTACGTTTATTTAAAAGCTCTTAGTATTTACTAGGTGTGGAATTAATGGGGGTTGATCTTGTATATAAAAAACCATTTTAAAAATATTTGACACTAAATCACTTAGGTAGACCTTTAGGATATGTTTCATTTTCAAATTGGATTACTTTTGAGCATTCAACACTTTTTAGGAAAAGTGGGCACTTGCATTGATGTAGGTGTCTACCAAGGATGTAAGTGTATAGGAAGATGAAAAATATGTACAAGTTTATAACTATAAAATAAGGATAATAATCATGTGTAAATATTTTTTCATAGTATAGAAGTTTTTGTCATCATAGTAACAATCGTCAGACTAAGAGATTAAAAATTTAGGCCCAAAAAGATAGTGAACACGAGCCTCTCAAAAATAGGTGGGTATATAATTGAAAGGTATAACCATGATGGATATTTTAAAAGTTTACATGACTACTATAATACATAAATCAGATTTTATTATATGAATCCCCCCTTAATCTAGTAATGAAATTTCAAATTTAAAGGAAAGATATGCATACATGGGTATGAATAACACACCTTATCTTTATGTGAACCCAACTTGAGTGATTTATTATTGATTAAACTAATATAAATATCACATCATATTATATAATCAGTATATGAAATTTTAAATTGAAACAATTTGAAATGCTTGAAATTAGAAATACCAAGGTTAGGAGTACATGTGTGTTGATGCAAAAATCTTACCTTTTGGCAATTTGATTTAAATGGATGCCTCATTATGAATCACTAAATATAATAATATGATAACTTTAAACTTGAAAGTGCATATATAGAGAGAGACTATAGGACACATACTCCTAACCTTGGTGTAAAGTTGAGTTTTGACACATCTATTGAGTTATCTCATCCCAATCATACAACCCAAATATGTGCATGATCTAGTGAGTATGAATAATTTAATCAACTAATAACATATATATAGTGAGTTTGGATGATTTAATAAAATCTAAATTTATAATTTTGGTAAGATTTAGTTATTTAATCAACTCAATCTTCTACATGTGAAGCAACTACTCTAGTAGATTGACTCAATAATAGTTCTTAAAATTCCAACTTGGGTATAATAATAGTCAATAAAAATATTTCAATTCTATAAATGATTCGATTTTTAAATCTTAAGTTCTCTTATCATGGCATGAGAACCTCGTATATGTCTCAATCTCAAATTTGGGTAAAAAAATGTTAACAATGTATAGAATTTTTCCACAAATATGTATATGAGTCATATAACTATGAAATTTGTGAACCTAAAATTGGTTCAAGTGTGGAGGACATGTTTATATAGATTTCCACCACTAAATTTGGAGAATCAAAGAAGTGGTGTAAAATGTGGAGAACATGTTTCTATAACATGCACCCAATATAATTAAAAAACATTGATACTGAATAAGTGTGGAGGTCATGCCTTTTTGACATTCCCCCACTAAAATTTGAAACTATGAAAGTGTGTAATCCATGCCTCTATGAAATTCCACCACTAATATTCCCCAACCATTTAATATGATTTAATGTATAATATGGTAGTCACCTTTCCTCAACAAGATAAGATACTTATATTAGTTATGTATAGATAATATAACATATATGGCTAATATGTCTAAGTGGATATAACATCAAATCACACAATATGTGAACACATCATGTCCTAAGATGCATGATGTAGATTATGGAAACATCTAAAGAGTAAAAAATACAAGCTCAGTAGTCATTCAAGCACACATAAGGTCACTTAAAAGTAAAGTAAAATTAAAAACCATACAAAGGAAATGTTAAAATGTTTCAAAATATAATGGACATGACCTATTAAAATGTCCATAAATAATATAATTACATATTAAAATGTCCAAATACAATAAATAATGACATTAAAATGTCAAAATTGACAATTAAAGGCATAGGGGCCACAATTAATGGAGAATATTTAAATGCTCAAAAATTAAATTTAATTAAGTACAATAAAAAACAAGGGAAACACTCAATAAAGTGATAAAATGGAAATTTATGATGAATATAAGAAACCATCATG